>OX155907.1:1470864-1635864 GCA_944588485.1 Phosphuga atrata | reverse complement strand
GTCTCGTATGCGTGTAATTGTTAATCTTGAAGGTGGTTCTGTATCATACTCCCTTCTCCACTGTCTTTGAACTTCATTTACATTCTCAAACTTCCAGTACCACTTAATAACCTGCTTACGTTCTTCAAAACTCAAACGTACGTCCCCCATGTTGATATTACAAATTCCAACTGATAATATAACATAGAGGGACGATTATGCTGGCACCTGGCGAAGAAATATAACATTAGCCTTGTAGAGCGGGAAAACTACAATAGTTTAAAGTGTGTATACATTTTTTTGAAGCACCCTATATATATATATATATATATATATATATATATATATATATATATATATATATATATATATATATATATGTGTATGTATATATAATCTACATTTATAGTTATCTTTCGTAGAGAATTTATTCTAACAATGTCTTTTTTATTCTTTACGTAAATATAATGAAATAATACAAAAAAAAAATTATTAAATAATTATGAATGGTAAATAAATATTTATTTTATTTGATTTACAGCTGCACTGTTTTTGAAATAAGTTTTAAAAGGTAATTTCAATTTATTTATTTTTATACTTAAACCCGGGTTTTAACCGGTTAACCAGTTTTTTACTTTACGAAAAATTGAAAACCGTTTTATGAAATTTCATCAGTGTTTTGGATGCCCTAGTTACAATATAACAAGCAATCATGGAATATACCAGTATTGATGGTTTGCAATATTTTCTGTTAACTCTTTGGTATAACAAATTTATTTCCTCATAAGTTTTTAACAATAAAATGTAGATTAATGACCCTTTCCAAAATGAAAAGCTTTAATATTGCAAAAAATATGGTAAATGTTGATTTCAATGAAACATAAAAGAATGTTTTCAGTTTTCTTTCAAATATTTTTGCAGTCATACAATTTGAAATAGAGATAGTCCAGTCATTTAAGCTTAAATTAGGTAAGAATCTCGGAATTCGAGATACCCAGCTGTAAGTCTGTAAATACTTGTATATTGACACCCTAAAAGTTGTCTCAAAACCTACATATGGTAATAAAAACCTACCATATGTAGGTTTTGAGACAACTTTTAGGGTGTCAATATACAAGTATTTACAGACTTACAGCTGGGCATCTCTAATTCCGAGGTGAACTTACTATGATGACTGGACTAAGAATATTTATAACACAAGAGGGAAAGACTGTGAATATTTGCTCAATTAAATATTTCCTGCATGGTTTGGGAAATATTTAATTTGATAAAATTGATAAATTTACAAACATCCTTACTTATTGATTGTTTCATTACACACTCACATGCTTCTTTTTCCACAACTTATTCGCTAATCTTCATTGTTTTTAAACCGTAACCCTTTTTTTTCTCTCTTTAACACTTCTTCATCCAGTAACTCACATTTTGCAAATAAATACTCACCTCAACAACACACTGCTAATTTATATCTAAACAGTTTTACAATTACTTTGTGTTAAATATACCTGATGAAAGTGAATTTAATAAAAATGTGAAATGGTTACAAATAACAAGCAATCATGGAATAAACCAATATAGATAGTTTGCTATATTTTCTGTTAACTCTTTGATATAACACATTTATTTCCTCATAAGTTTTTAACAATAACACGTAGATTATGACCCTTTTCAAAATAAAAAGCTTTCATATTGCAATAAATATGATAAGTGTTCATTTCAATGAAATAT
Organism: Phosphuga atrata; assembly: GCA_944588485.1. NCBI lineage: Eukaryota > Metazoa > Arthropoda > Insecta > Coleoptera > Silphidae > Phosphuga > Phosphuga atrata. The sequence goes on along the minus strand of OX155907.1, from coordinate 1,634,157 downwards.
AAAAGAATGTTTTCAGTTTTCTTTTGAAAACTTTTCTGCAGTCATACAAGACTATACAATTTGAATCAGAAAATATTTATCACACTAGAGCGAAAAACACTGTCAATATTTGCTCAATTAAATATTTCCTGAACGGTTTGGGAAATATTTAATTCCTTACATTGATAAATGTACATACATCCCTACTTATTGATTGTTTCGTTCCATACTTACATGTTGCTTTTACCACTACTTATTCACTAATCTTCATTGTTTTTAAACCGGAACCATTTTGTTCTCTTTAACACTTCTTCATTCAGTAATATTGTCCAAATAAATACTCACCTCAACAACACACCGCTTAATTTACATATAAAGAGTTCTACAATTACTTTATGTTAAATTTACCCGATGAAAGTAGATTTATTAAAATTGTGGAATGGTTATAATTAGGACAACCAAAAATATGCTCTTAAAAAACTACTTTAAGCGCTTAAAATATGCTCTATAAAATTGAAAATATGCTCTATAAAAATAAAAATATGCATTTAAAAAAATGTATGTTCTTAAATCTGAAATAACATATATGAAAAAATGTTAAATTATAAGTACGAAAACATAAATACAAAAGAAAAATACAGCTAAACTTAATTTTAAATTTTACTCCTATTGATAATTATTAAATAATAAATGACAAACATCTCGTTTAGGTTTTTTCTCAAGAAGAAAACCATTCCTATTTGATTTTGATATTTCACGAATATTAAAAGAGTTACGTATACACCATTGAAATTTTTTTTTTGCCTGCATGAGCGATGAAAAGTTGAAAGATACAGATGTTCTTGGGTTATGTTATATTTGTGTATTTATATTTTGTTTATTGTGGTCTTAATTTTTTTTAAATCTTGGTTTCTAAAAGTTTTTAAAATTAGATAATAGCAGATTAGATAAGAAGATTAAGATTACGGCAAAGCGGCCAATAGGTATCAACATATAGTACCAACGTTCACCTGCAAGGAACAAGACTCATCGATAGAAGATGGAGAGCAGTGTATCGACGAAGAGGCTTCTGAAGTTGACAGGGATGTACGTCATTTCGTAGAAAGCATTCGGATTTGCGCTGAAAAAGAGACGAAACAGTGTTCCAATTTTGAACGACCAAACGGTTATTGTCTTCCGAAAATTCCGGAACCTCTATTGAAGTTTGCCCGATTCTTTCCAATGTGATGAAAAAGAAATTTGGGCCACAATACGAGTTATCAAATGAAGTTATCAAAAAATAGAAAAGCTGCAGATCCAGATGGAATTTACTCGGAAGTCATTAAAATTTTAAAGAATGAGGAGTCACTAAACGGGATGGTTAAGCTTTTTAATATGGTCTACCGATCGGGCGTCATTCCTTCCGACTAATGACGCCCGATTGGTAGACCATATTAAAAAGCTTAACTATCCCGTTTAGTGACTCCTCATTCTTTAAAATTTTAATGAATTCCGAGTAAATTCCATCTGGATCTGCAGCTTTTCTATTTTTTGATAACGAGACTGCATGCTCGACTTCTTCCTTAGTTATATCAAGCCCTTCGTGTGTATATTGTTCAGGAGTGTTTAATCTTTCATCATGAATAAGGTTTTTGATATAGCTACACCACTGTTCTACTCTGTCGTTAACGTCAAGAATTATTTTATCTTCACTGTCCAAGAGAATGCCAGTTTGTCGAGGTTTGTATACACCACCCGCTTCCTTAATTTTCTTGTGCATATTAAAGGTGTCATATTTAACCTCCTGATCTTCGATTTCGTGACGTTGCTCGTTTATCCAATTTTCTTTGGCCATTTTAATTTTGTTCTTTATTTCACGATTCATCTGGTAATCTTCCGGATGACCTTTTTTCACGCGTCTCTCTTCCATTAAATAAAGAATTTCATCAGTCATCCAAGCTTTCTTTTTGATCTTAGTGTCATTTGAAGATAATTTCAAGCTTGCGTTTGTGAAAGCTTCCTTGAAGTTGGTCCAAACTAGAGATGCCTCGATTAGTGATTTTGCCGAATACCGAATATCGTGCCACGCTCTTGGCCGAAGCGCAGAAAATTCGGCCTCTGAATAGTCTCTGAATATTCAACCTGTTCGTAGCTCTATAATATTAAGTCTTATTAGGACTATGAACTTCATTCTTAATATTATATAGTTATAAGTTTATAGTCCTAATAAGACTTAATATTATAGAGCTACGTACACTTTGAATATATTTAAACTATATTTCGTTTTAGTACGTTTGTATAATTGTATCTATAGTTAGTATGGTTTCACCAAAATATTTAATTCTTTAACTGTGATAGCTATAGTTAGTTTACTATATTTCTAGATTTTGTTAGACGATGAATTATTAATATTGTATGAAAAATATACCAAATAAATATTATTATTTGTTTTTTGAAAACATTTTAGTTATTATTTATATTATAGAATATATAGAAATATTAATTCATTGCATCTGCCAAACCTTCGATTACATAATTTTGAAGGTTTAATTTTTCAAGTTTGTGTCAAACTGACATATTATGTTTTTACAAGAAATTTATGGCTATGATTCTATGCTATCTTATGTCTGTCTATCTAAAAATGGTGATCTTGTCTCATCTTGTCTGGTCTTGCCTAGTCATTTCAAGTCTTTTTCTTCCATGTACTTGTCTAGGCTTATATAGAAATAAATTAAATAATGATTTTTAAGGATTCAATTAGGGTGATTAGGCCTAAATTAAACCTAATCTCATCATGTTGTCTGGTATAATCCAGTCTATACACAGGATGTCTCAAAAAAAATTTCAAAACACTTCAAATGACGAGAAAACCTTTATTTATGGACATAGAGAGAAGTTGAATATCGAAGGTCATTTTTTTACATTGAAAAACTTAGTTCCACATCAAACGAAGTTATAAGAGCAAATTTAAATGCCATTGCTTCAATAATAATATATTTATTGTATATTGTTGTACAACTTCTAGAACTAGACGAATTTATTGAAATTTCCTTCATAATGGAAAAACCACGATTTTTTTTAAATGACCTTTGCAACTTTTTTTCACAAAGTTAGCTGCTTCGCCGTTAACGCCATTAATGACATCCTGAGCATGTTATATTACCTCAATCTGTTTAGCAGGCAGTAGCCCACACGTTTCAAGCAAATTTATTGATGTGCTAAAGAATCCATAATTTGAGGCTATGAAAATTAAACCAAATTTTATTTCACCGTCACTTAGTAGCTCTTTTGAAATTCTGATTGATGCGACCTTCTTCGTCCAGTACATACACTTTTACAATTATTTCAAAGTTGGTGGCATAGTACACTGCGGCATCAATCCATGTTCCCCATCTAGTAGTTATTGGTTGTGGAGGAAGTGCGACGCCAGGTGCCAAATCATCAAAAATCGTTACCCTTCACGGTGATGAAGCTCGATGAAGTTCATGTGCAAGGCAAGTCAGATGTATCACTTTTGGACAAAATATTTGTATGGCCTGAGCAGCTTTTACGATGTTTGGAGCGGCATCTGATATAACGAGTAAAATCGAATCTCGATTGAAACTTTCACCCAAAAATTTGATAGATTCATCAAGAAGTCTTGCAATAGTGCTATGATTTAGTGCTATGCTTATAACTTTCCATCTAGCACTGCTGTATTTAATACAAATATTTGCTTAGCGATCAGTTCATCGTGGCCAAAAATTCTAATGACGACGTTTACTACGTATCTCCGAGTTATATCAGTAGTTTCATCAATTGAGATCCATACAAAATATGTTTGACGCAATTTTGGATGTGATCGATAGTACTTTTGTAAAGGTCTTTCATGTAATTGTTCCGAAGAGTAATTTCTGATGGCACTTTGTATTCTATTTACTTTTCTAGGAACGACACTATTTTAATTTGAATTATTATACCTACTGTTATGAACTGGGATTGATTGTCGAACTGGAAACTGGGGTGCCGGGGACTTGAAATAAAAAGGGTTATAGAAAATTGATCTTACTGATTCAAAAAACTAACTAATCTGCCCTTACTTTACTGTACCTCCAACTCATCATCTCGATTCTGAAATGGGGTTTCTCAACACAAGTCTGTTAAAACCCAACACTGGACTTTTAATCTTCCTATTTTAAGCCTATTTGAATCTGTACAAGACCTTTCAAAGCGGGCCGTATGGTAAAACCCAAAATCTTCGATTAGTATTTTTAATACCAACAACCATTATCTCTTGTCGATTTTAAATCTATTTCAGGTATTTTATTTAAGAAAATTAAGATAATAGCACAGCTTAGTAACTAGTAGATGGTGTCAAACAGTGGGACTGAGACTCAACCCGAGCAAAACCACGGTGATACCATTTACTAGAAACAGAAAACTAAAACAACGTGTGGAAATCGTGCGGTTCTAACCCCACAATCCTGCGATGGATGTATACTATGATAGTGAGACCTGCGATCACTTACTGGGCAGTTGCGTGGGGAAGTTGAACCAATCTGGCCTCTATGAGGAAGCAGCTTGTAAAAATTCAAAGACTGGCGTATGTCTGCATAACGGGGCAATGGGGTCGTGCCCGACAGCAGCAATGGAACTGCTGCTGGATGTGACTCCGTTGCACCTTGTCGTGGAGAGGGCCGCCAGATCGACGATTGTAAGGTTCAGCAAGGAAGGAATAAGCAGAGGTAAAATAATCGGGAGCAGAGACCGGAACAGCCTCGCTGCCAAAATCCTCTGGCTGGAAGCACCAAAAGACGAAATGGTATGCAAATTCTATTTCGAGAAAAACTACACAGCAATGTGTAGTAATAAAGCTGATTGGAGCGACGAATCCTCAGCATACCACATAGAGAAAAATGCTATCAAGTGGTATACGGATGGTTCGAAGACAAAGGAAGGTGCTGGTGCAGGAGTGTTTGGACCTCGTACCAAATACTTCGAATCCATGATCCAGTAATCCCTTTATAGGTCCGGAACCCTTTTGCGGTAAGAGTGTGAACACCATCCACAAAAGTTTAGATGAATAAATAAGAGAACAATGGATGAAAAGCTGGAAAGAACTTCCAGGGTTGAGATAATCCAAAGTAATGCTGGGATCTGTTGGACCAGAATAGAACAAAAGCTTGTCTGAGACTAAACAGGAATAAGCTTAGAATTCTGGCACGAGTCCTGACAGGACACTTTAGACTTAGAAAACACCTCAAGATCCTAGGCCTAGTGGAAGATGCAGATTCTGTGGTTCGGCAGAGTAAACCCCCATACATCTGCTCAAAGACTGCGGAGCACTGCTCCGCAAGAGACAAATCTATCTTGGGGCCCACTGCTTGAACGCACAGGATGCACAGATCCTGAAATTCCTAAAGGAATCAGGACTAGAGGGGCACTCTAAATGGATATGTATACCAACGTTTAGAGGAAGAGGGTGGGGTACAATAGATCTACGAAGGTCGCAGTACAAAGTTTTTTAAGAAAGTATTGAATTTTGATAGGTTTACGTCTGGTCGCATTGTCCTTCAGGAAGTCAGTGCGTGTAAGGTAACAGTAATTGCTGCGGAAAGAGTGATCAATTTCGAGTATAGGGTGGATGGGTTAGAAGATGAAAGAATAATAAAGGAAATCTTTCGAGTAGTGAATGAAGATGGGTTAAGTGGTAGAAGAGAGAGTGGTTGGGGGCTGAATAAAAGAAAAATATATGAGAGAGGCGGGTTATCATCCGAGGGGTTGCAAAGGGTAAAAAGTGCGGGTGCTCAATGGGTAATGATGCTAAGGGAGAGGTTATTAGAAGTGGACTGCCAAGAGCGCCAATCCAAAAAGAGGCTAGCAAATATCACCGAGGCTACAGTCAGATACAAGTGCACGGCCGTGTTCCTGGTTATTTGAGAACAAGGGTCGGAGGACCAGTGTTGGCGAGATTTAGGTGTAGTAATGAAGAGCGTGGCAGGAGACATTGGATGAATGAGGAAAGTAGAAGGTGTATGGTGTGTGGGTTGAAGGAGGATATGTGGAGTCATTGGTTGGAAGAATGCACGATCGCGGAGTGGAATGAACAAGAGCGAAGGCGAGGAAAGGTTTGGAGTGAGTGCATGGACGAGAACGGGAAGGGACTGTCGTTTTTATTCAGAGTGAAAAGGTGGAAAGAGCGGATGCGACGCCGACGGGGTAGTTTCTTGAGTGTTGCGGTTTAGTTTTTAGATTATGAGTTCAAGACGGATGTACAGGTGTTGATGTATAGGTTTATAGGGTGGTAAAAATTTCTTTTTTAATAGGGTTTTAGTTGCATAACTTTTTATTTTTTGGTGCGTATTCTGTATGTTTTGTATGGTTGTGTAAATTATTTTATTATGCGAATAAAGGCTTACAACACTAGTACAAGTCGTCACCACCAATACTACAATCTACAATCTACCACAGCTTAAATATTATACATAAACATATATACATTCTTGGCCGACTTCACGCGCATTGAGATTTCCGTCAAAAAGAAGATGAATATAAATATTTTAACCAAATTGAGCATAATATGCACTAAAAATATGCAGTTATTTTGAAATATGTCTTTTCATAGAAAATATGCAATTTATGCTCTTTTTGGTGAAATATGCAAAAATATGCCCTTACGCATAGGGCTCTAAATTCATAGTTTAGTCAGAAACACGTTTCTGGCTAGTCCATTCTTTTATAAGTAGAATAATAAAATATATGCATTTACATATTTTTGGTTGCCCTAGTTATAATATAACAAGCAATCATGGAATATACCAGTATAGATGGTTTGCAATATTTTGTGTTAACTCTTTGATATAACAAATTTATTTCCTCACAAGTTTTTAACAATAACATGTAGATTAATGACCCTTTTCAAAATAAAAAGCTTTCATAACGCAATAAATATGATAACTGTTGATTTCAATAAAACATAAAAGAATGTTTTCAGTTTTCTTTCGAATATTTTTGCAGAAATACAAGACTGTATAATTTGAAACAGAATATTTATCACACTAGAGCGAAAAAGACTGTCAATATTTGCTCAATTAAATATTTCCAGAATGGTTTGGGAAATATTTAATTCATTAAATTGGTAAATTTACAAACATCCCAACTTATTGATTGTTTCATTACACACTTACATGTTGCTTTTTCCACAACTTATTTGCTAATATTTATTGTTTATAAACTGGAACTTATTTTCCTTTAATACTTCTTCATCCAATAGCTCACATTGTTCAAATAAATACTCACCTCAACAACACACCGCGAATTTACATCCAAACACCTTTACAATTACTTTTTGTTAAATTTACGCGATGAAAGTGAATTTATTAAAAATGTGAAACGAATACAAGATCACAAGCAATCATGGAATATACCAATATAGATGGTTTGTAATATTTTCTGTTATCGCTTTGATATAACAAATTTATTTCCTCATAAGTTTTTAACAATGACACATAGATTAATGACCCTTTTCAAAATAAAAAAACTTTCATATTGCAATAAATTATAAATAAAAATAAAAAACTTTGTTTTAAATGTTCATTTTATAAATTTGTGAAATATAAAAGAATGTTTTCAATTTTCTTTTAAAAACCTTTCTGCAGTCATACAAGACTGTACAATTTGAAACAGAGAATATTTATCACACTAGAGCGAAAAACACTGTCAATATTTGCTCAATTAAATATTTCCTGAATGGTTTGGGAAATATTTAATTTGATTAAATTAATAAATTTACAAACATACTTGCTTATTGAGTGTTTCATTACACACTACATGTTGCTTTTTCCACAAATTATTCACTAATCTTCATTGTTTTTAAACCGGAACCCTTTTGTTTTCTTTATCACTTCTTCATCCAGTAACTCACATTGTCCAAATAAATACACACCTCAAGAACACACTGCTAAATTACATCTAAACAATCTTAATATCAACAAACAATCTTACAATTACTTTGTGGTAAATTTACCTGATGAAAATGAATTTAATAAAACTGTGAAATGGTTACTATAAAACAAGCAATCTTGGAATATACCAATATAGATAGTTTGCAATATTTTCTGTTAACTCTTTGATATAACAAATTTATTTCCTCATAAGTTTTTAACAATAACACATATTTTAATGACCCTTTTTAAAATAAAAAACTTTCATATTGAAATTAATATGATAAGTGGTCATTTCAATGAAATACAAAAGAATGTTTTCAGTTTTCTTTTGAAAACTTTTCTGCAGTCATACTAGACAATATTTATCACACTAGAGCCGAAAAGACGGTCAATATTTGCTCAATTAAATATTTCCTGAATGGTTTCGGAAACATTTAATTTGATCAAATTGATAAAATTACATCCACTTATTGATTGTTTCATTATCAAACTTTAACATATTCACACCTTATTACTTCAATTGACAAAATGTTTTTTTATTGTCTAATCAGTAGTAATATTATCTAATTAATCCACGTTTTATAAAAATATTTCATTTTTAATTTCAATTTTTATAAAAAAATTTCATTTTTAATTTCAATTTTTATAAAAAAATTTCATTTTTAATTTCAATTTTTATACAAAAAGTACCATTCATTGCAAAAGTTTTCTTGTAAGTATTGTTAGTCTAGAAACTATTGTATGAATATTATAATAAATATATAAATATATATATATATATATATATATATATATATATATATATATATATATATATATATATATATATATATATTAGTTATAAAATATTCAATATTTCATAGTTAAACCTATTTGTATATGCACACTAAAGTATATTTATAATACTATTGTCTCTATATGTAATTCCATTCATAAAATAAATATTTTTCTAGTTAAAATGAAGGTTTGGTTTGTTGTTTTGACTTGACAGAAGGATCATTATTATTTTTAAACCTAGACAATATTATCACATATTAGTCAGCGTCTAAAGCTGTCACAATAAACGTTTTCAAAATTAGATCTAGATTTGATGCAACTATTTATTTAGTGATTTTTTATAATTATGTAAAATTATGTGTCGGATTTGATAACTATAAGTTGTCTTGATAACATTGTGTTAAAGATAATCGTTAAAATTAATATTTATATAAATAAATTATAGTTTTGCATAAGTAATTATAATTGTTTATTGTAAATTTTCTAAATTTTCTCTGTTTCAAAATTTTTTTATTTAAAAATCATTCATAAGTAAATATTTTTCGGCTCAATCGAATATCTTTCCAACATTTTTACTACTCCTTGATAAATTTACAAATCCTCTGACTAATACTATTGTTCCATTATTGTAACTTATTTCATATGCTATATTCATACTTTACTGCTTCAACAACATATTATATTCGCCTTTTTAAATCATTTATAACAATTTCCAGTTTTATCAATCACTATAAGTTTATTCAATCCAATATATATTGAAAACTATCTGCCCTCAATAGTAAGATGATAATTGTTATTATATATATATATATATATATATATATATATATATATATATATATATATATATATATATATAATTATCTTTCCTAGGTGTTCTTCTTCGTCCATTTTTCTTTGCTTCCCATACTTTCCTGCCTTGCCCGTTTCTGTCTAGCCTTTTTAGATGCCCCCACCATCTCAGTTGTGCCTTTTGTATGTACTTCCTAGCACTTTCTACTTTTAGATCCTCCCGTATTCTTTCGTTTTTCATCTCGTCGAGTAGTGTGGCATTTTCTGTTCTCAGATATTTCATTTCTGCTGCTAGTATTTTTTCTGTTGTTACCCATGATTTATATCCATAGAATAGGATAGGCATGTCGATTCTTTTATATACCGCGAGTTTTGGTGTAACAATGATATAAAATGGTCTTTACTCAATCTCATTGAAGAACCTCTTTTCAGATTTCTTCTATCGTTTTTCATTTTCTTATAATAGAGCTAAGACATCGAGTTTTGCTCATCCTGTACATTGATTTTATTGCCTCAACCATATTATCGTCTACTTCGTATTTTCCTAATGTTTTCCATATGTGATGTCGGAGAACTTTCTTAAAACCCTTTTTGAGATCGAGATTCGATATAAAGCATAGGTATATTTCTTTATCATACCTTAGGTACTTTTCTTAGGTAAGTTTCTTGTTGTGAATATGTGATCTTGCACACTATAACCGGGACGAAAACCTCTTTGAGCTTCATGTAGCTCAAAGCGGTTTTCGGCCCGGCTATTTTCAAACTGTCTTGGATTTGATTTCGTGACACGCTAGAGCATTAATCGCGGCCTGACTGTCCGTAAAAATGCGGATGTTTCTACTTTTATAGTCCATTCTCAAATTTTCACGGGCACAGGCCATGATAGCGCGTATTTCTGCTTGGAATGCTGTGGCATGTGTTCCCAGGGGTACAGATAAGCTGCACCCCAGGGACAGTCCATAGATTCCTGCACCAGTACCACTGTCCTTCTTGGAGCCGTCTGTATACCAGTCCAGTCCTCTTCGGCAAGTGGTTATTTGATTGCCTATCGTAGATGTGTTTCGAAGGGTAGATCGAATGACAGCCTTTTAGGCATCGAATCCCCCTCTATATTGAGGTACGGTTCTGATATGACATTCGTTATCATGGTGTGTCCTGACCTCGCCAGAAATTCCCATGTGCCGTTGCATATGCATCTGAAAGCTCCCATCCTTGCCTCGCCCATGATAAAGATATCTAGGGGAGGAAGGCCTAGGATCACCTCCAGAGCTGCAGTTGGGGCGGTTTTCATCGTTCCCGTATGTGCTAAACAGGCCAGTCTTTGAACATAGGAGAGTTCTTTGATGGCCTGTTTTTGCTTCACTTTGGTCCACCATACTGTGGAGCCATAGTCAAAATGGGTCTAACTACCATAGTGTATAGCCAGTATACCATGCTTGGTTTCAGTCCCCATGTTTTTCCAAGTGTTCTTTTGGTCATCATAAGTGGCATTTTACACTTGTTGGTAGCTTTCTTTAGGTGTTGATTCCAAGTCAGTTTGGCATCCAGGATTACACCTAGATACTTGACTTCATCACTCACCTTTAGATTCTCGTTATAGAAAATTGGGGACTTTAGCCCATCCGTTTTTCTCATTCTAGTGAATGGTGCTAGAGTGGATTTTTGGGGATTGACCCGAAGGTCGACCCCCTGCACCAACTCTCCACCTCGTTCAGTGCTTCTTGCATAAGCGCTGCTATTATAGAGGGAAATTTACCCCTGATGAGAATGACTATGTCATCCGCATAGCCTTGGGTGTAAAATCCTTTATTATTTAGTGACACAAGCAGGCTATCAACAACCATGTCCCAAAGCAGTGGAGATAGGACCCACCCTGAGGACACCCCTTGATGACAGCCACCCTCATTGTGTCACCTGCTACTGTAGCCTCAACATTTCTACCCTGTAGCATGGACATAATCCATCTGATTGATGTTTTATTTGCACCATGGCTGCGGGCTGCATTGGCTATACTGTCGAAGGAGGTGTTGTCAAACGCACCTTCGATATCAAGGAAGGCACCAAGCGCCAATTCCTTGTTTTCTAGTGTGTTATCTATTCTAACCACTAATTGGTGTAGAGCAGATTCACATGATTTTCCTGGTTGATAGGCATGCTGATTAGAGTGCAGGGGCGTGTCTAACAGGCAGGTCTCCCTCAGATGCTTTTCAACCAGTTTTTCTAACGTCTTCAATAGAAAGGAGGTTGACTTATTGGTCTATACGCTTTGGCCTGGGTGTAATCTAGACGCCCGGCTTTTTGTATAAATACCACTTTTACTTGCCTCCAGGGAGTTGGCACATAGCCTGATGCCAGACTTGCCCTGTATAGCTTGATCAGTATTGGCACCAGCGTTTCCCTCCCTTGCCACAGAAGGGCGGGGAAGACACCGTCCGGGCCAGCTGCTTTGTATGGACCAAAGGTATTTATGGCCCATTCAATTCTTTCATATGTGACAACCCTCTTGGACACCTGCCAGTCACACCTCGTCCCTCTTGTTTGAGAGCGTATAGCCTGACAGTCAGAATTATTCATTGTTGGGTCGATCACATAGGAACCTGGGAAGTGAGCTTGGAGTAAAACTTCCATAGTTTCTTAGAGTATTTTATAAGAGTACCAACAGGATTTAACGGGTTCTTTATCAGATGTCTCTGGAGTCTGGCTGTTTCAGATGTACTTTCGATATCCTCACACATCTTCCTCCAGGACTCCCTTTTAGCCCTCCGTACAGATTTGTTATAATCAGTGAGTGTAGCCGTATATTCGGTCCACATCCCTGTCTTTTTAGCTCTATTGTAGAGCTTTCTCGTTTTGTTTTTCTTCTGTTCAAGTTCCTTGCTCCACCAGGTAACTTCTCGTTTCCTGGTTCGCTTCACTTGAGGACAGCTGTCATGATACGAATTTATTATAGCCTCCTAAAGTAGAGTGGAGGCTTCTTCAATATCATGCGGAATGGTTATGTGCGAACTTAACACACTTGTATGTATCTTTAGCACTTCCTTATAGTGCTCCCAGTCAGTTTTGCGTGGATTACGATACACATCCCCTGTCCTGTCAACGGCGTTGAACTCCAGAAAGATGTACCGATGGTCCGACAACGACGGTTCTTCGGACACATACCACTTACTCACTAGTGCACTTGTATATAAGGACGCCAAGGTCATATCAATAACCTCTTTCCGTCGTTTTGTTTGAAAGGTGGGCCTGTTACCGACATTTAGTATTGCCCGGCTATAGTTTAACTTTCTTTAACTTTCTTTTTAAGTTTCTTATTGTGAATATGTGATTTTGCACACTATAGCCGAAAACCGTTTGAGCTACATGAAGCTGAAAGCGGTTTTCGGCCCGGCTCGGTTCTCTTTGCGTGGAGATTCTTAGTCTTTCCTTTAAATTTTTTTCATATACTTTGCACGCACTGCATAGGAGAGATATCCTTCTGTAATTTCCACAATCTCTTCAGTCTCCTTTTTTTATATATGGATATTATTACTGAGCTTTTCCAGTCATCCGGGACTTCTTGTGTTTTCCAGGCCATTTCTATTATGTCTTGCAATAGTTCAGTGCCTTTTGCTTCCATCTGTATTAGCATTCCAGCTTTAATGTTGTCTAGGCCTGGCGCTTTTCCATTTATGAGTGTTCTTATCCCTTCATGTACTTCATGTAGCTGTATCCTATTATTTGTGCTTGCTGTTGTATGCCTTGTTTCTGTTTCAAATTCTATTATTTCTTCATTTCTTGCCTCCAACATTTGGGTTATTCCATGTCAAGTGGTCTAATTTTAAAAAAGTGCCCCGCGCGATTAGCACGGATTTGGCTGAAATTTTTTGTGAAGGACTCCTATGTCCCAAATGAACTTTGGTAAAATTTTAGGTTCACTGGTGGAATATTCATGGAGCTACAGTCCGTTGTTTGACCCCATACTGGAACCCGCGACACTATGCCAGCGAGATTTCAACAACTTTGAATCACAATATCTCATTCACCAGTTTTTCAAAATGCATGAAGTTTTGCCAACGTGTACAACTTTATGGGCTTTATTCAATGAAATTAATCAAACTCTTTATGCATTGCACCCAAAAAGTGTAAAGTGCTTCAAAGTTGGCTTAAAATTTTACTTTAAAAAAAAATGTAAAGTTTAGGTTTCCACAAACTGTCTCTATATAACTTTGTTTTCGAATGTGCAGTTTGAACTTCCTAGTTACTCATGTTAGCATACAAATTGAGTGTAAAGTTTGTGATTTGTGTAATGCGGCCAATAATAGGGTATTTTCAAACCGATTTTGCAAAAAAGAGTCATCCAGAAACTTTTTGAAACCTATTCCATTAGAAAGAGCATGTTTTAAACCCCCTAAAAAAGTTACTTAAAGATACATGTTTCAACGCGGATATATAAGGCCCTAAAATCAGGTGCAAAACAGAGCGTCATTGCCACGACGATGCCACATTCCACTACATGCAATCTTTTATCTTTCAGATTGTTAGTTGTTTTTGTACTATGTACAGGTACTGCATAAGTACCCATATCTTACTCTCCTACTGACCTCATTGCATTGGTAACCTCCTCTACCCAAAACACATTGCTACGTCACAAACAAACCGCACTAATAGTAGTATTAACGCGCACAACTATCCGAGCTGATGGCGGACTGGTGAACATTGCGAATTACAACACGCAAGGAACCAGCTTCGACCCAGCTCGAGAAAGCTTTTTATGTGCATTTAAAATTGCTACATTGGCGAGACTGACAGGACGATATTATTAATTTCCCACTATGAAAAACCTTCACATCAGGTAACTGGCCGCATAGCCACAAATATACTAGGGCCACACAGCCACGCATTACGGCAGGCACCTTCCACATAGGCATTACCGCCTCTAAAAACAAATAGTATAACCCAATATTTCGTAAGGGGGAGGAAATGTAGCCACATTGCTACGTCACAAATGAACCGCACTAATAGTAGTACTAACGCGCATGACTATCCAAGCCGCTGGCGGACTGGTGAACATTGCGAATTACAACACACAATACAAGGAACCAGCTTCGAACCAGCTCGAGAAAGCTTTTTGTGTGCGTTTAAAATTGCTCGTTTCTGCTCCTTCTGTTACATCATCTGGTCGACAATACCAATTTGCAGAAGCCGAACTGAAGAATGTGGCTAGTAAATACAAAAAGATGAAAAGAACTGTTGGTGGCTAAAATCAAATTATATTATAAGATGCCCAATTTAGGCTTGGGAACCTAGGATAAGCAGCTCAAGCATCGGCTTGGGAGCCAGAAAGATACCCACACAAGACTTTGGAACCTCAACGAAGAAACCGAACTACAGGCTTGGGAACCTGGATGAAGAAACCCACCCGTGGCTGGTATTGCACAGCTATTGGGCGTGACCCCTATGGCGATGGGGTTGCCAGTTCAAGCTTCTGAACTGGTAGTGTACAAAGTAGTAACAAAGTCACCATGGACCATTGCAAGACATACACTTATTTAATGTACCTTTGTTAAAACAACTGACAATCTTGCGTACAGCGTACAGCGTCGCCACGGCAATGACGCCCTGCTTTGTACCTGATTTTAGGGCCTTATATATCCGCGTTGAAACATCTATGCAACTTTTTTAGGGGGTTTAAAACATGCTCTTTCTAATGGAATAGGTTTCAAAAAGTTTCTGGATGACTCTTTTTTGCAAAATCGATTTGAAAATACCCTATTATTGGTCGCATTACACAACTCACAATCTTTATACTCAAGTTTTAAACTAACATGAGTAACTAGGAAGTTCCAACTGCACATTCGAAAACACAGTTATACAGAGACACTATGTGCAAAGTATCAAGCCCGTAGCTTAACTACAGCCATAGTTGTGGAAACCTAAAGTTCACATTTTTTTTTAACTGTAAAATTTTAAGCCAACTTTGAAGCACTTTACACTTTTTGGGTGCAATGCATAAATAGTTTGATTAATTTCATTGAATAAAGCCCATAAAGTTGTACAAGTTGGCAAAATTTCATGCATTTTGAAAAACTTGTGAATGAGATTTTGGGATTCAAAGTTGTTGAAATCTCGCTGGCATACTGTCGCGGGTTCCAGTATGGGGTCAAACAAAGAACTGTAACTTCATGAATATTCCATCAGTGAACCTAAAATATTACCAAAGTTCATTTTGGATATAGGGAGTCCTCCACATAAAATTTCAGCCAAATCCGAGATGGTCGAGCGGGGAGCCCTAGACCACTTGACATGTTGACCACATAGTTTCGATGTTTCTTCTAGAATTTGGCTATCTTTATCTTTTAACTGTTTTCACTTTATCTCGTCTCATGTTCTCGAGTACTTGGTAGAAGAGTTTTTGCTGGTTCTTATTATTATACTCAATTGTTTCTCCAAATTCTTCCCATTCCGTATTTTTAGCTTCTTTGACTTTTTGTTTTACATCTTTCCTTATTGCTTTGTATGTTACGTATGTTTCTGCTGTTTTTCGTCTAAGGTATTCTTTCCAAGCTTTCTTTTATGTCTTGACGATCTGTTCTATTTCCTAGTTCCAGCAGCTTGTTCTTTTCTTGGATCCTCCTGTTATTGTAATTCTGCCGGCTTTATTTCAGTATCTCTTGAATCTGAATATCTTCCATTTTTCTTCTAGAGTTTCTTTTTGTATTTCGTCTTATCCTTTATTTTTCTCTTCATTTTTATTATAACAATTGTTAATACTATTGCAATACTAATGATTATAGACCGGATTATATGCATTTGCATATTTAGTCAATTTTCAGTGATCATTGCATATTTTATCTAAGATCTAGTGATGATGCATAATTTTGCTATAGTTACAGTATTTTTTGGTAAGGTAGTTAATGAGTGAAATCTTACATTGTTGCCGACTAAATCACTGATTGCCGAATAAGTCTCTCTGACTGGATAACTGACTATCCTGAAACATTTACATACGACGGAAATGTTTTATATTGTCGAGTTTGCGAGAAAAATATTTTGTGCACTCAAAAGTTTCAAATAGACTAACATGTCAAGATAAGTCTTCATATCGCAGCATAGCAGAAGAAATGCCCACGACAACAACTTATAACCGCGTCCACTTCTAGCAAGGTCCAACCACAACGAAATCGATTCAACAATAGCACATCTTAACGAGACAATTGAAGAATGTCTCCACAACGCAATAAACAAAACAGCACGTAAACTCAATTCAACCGCCTACCAAATTCCACCACGCCACATAATCGAACTAATCAACCAAAAATTAGCAATGCGTAGAGAATGGCAACTAACAAGAAACAAGTAAAGCAAAATCACCCTTAACAAACCTACGCATAAAATTAAATGGGAAATCGACTACTATTACCAGTCATACTCACGAACAATCGAACAACTAAGCTCCAAGGACCCTGGACTGTTTCGAACGACCAAAAAAAAAACAACCAAAAAGCATCTATATATCAAACCGATGGCGAAAAGTGTCAGGCATTTGCGAACCACCTAGCAAACATTTTAACGTCAACAATCACCGACGAAAACAAAAGACCGAAATGGCCAGCGACCGAAGATTCAATCGACGAAATAACCTTACCAGAAGTCAAAGCGCTAATCAAAAATTTACCTAAAAAAAAGCACCGGATAACGACTTAATTACGAACCAAATAATAAAAAACCTAACCAAAAATACACTGAAACACAGAATAACACATACTAGAGGCAGCAATACTTCCCCAAAATCTGGAAACACGAGCACATAGTCCTATTCCACAAACACGGCGAAAACAAAAACTCCATACATAGCTACAAACCGCTAAGCCTGCCTCCAACAATGTCAAAACTCTTCGAGAAAACAATACAAACAAGACGCAATGTCTAAATCGCAAAAACATCGAACCTCCCACGGAATGTGGATTATGAAAACGCCACTCAACCCTACATCAACTTCAAAGACTAACTGAAATCATCGAAAAGGGCTATGAATATAAAAAATATACCACCAGTCTCTTCTTAGACATCACCAAAGCCTTTGACAAAGTTTGGCTGTGTGGACTAAAATATAAAATACTTAAACTTGATCTACCAATCATACCTTTCTCTGTTAGAGTAAACGACGCCGGCTGCAACACGCAAGCCATCAACGCTGGTGTTCCCCCAGGGAAGCGTCCTCGGTCCAACCTTATATAATATCTTCACACATAATATTCCCGATATTCCTAACGCCGATATTGGAAAGTTTGCAGACGATACAGTAATCACCACTCAAGACTCAAACCTGCAGATAGTAACAGAAACGCTACAAACAGCGTATAACCGACTAGAAAGATGGTACGAAAAATGGTGCATCACTAAAAACTAACAACGAAGCCCAAACAGAAGCCAAAGTATTCACTCTCAAACACAATATAGTCGCAAACCAACTCAACGTCAATGGCAAGAACAAAGCATGGAATCCCAAAGACAGCGCAGTAAAGTATATAGGTGTATACATGGATACCAGATTTTCATCGATTTACCATGTCAATCAAAAGTTAAACCAAATATTATGCCTGACTCGCAGAATTATACCCAATTGTGAAACGCAAGTCGTCACTGCACCTAGAATGCGCGACCCTCTATGCAAATCGGTTATACGCAAACTAATAGCATATGGGTGTCCGATATGGGCAGGAACCGCGAAGACAAATCTCAAATGAGATCAAACGCTACAAAATAAAGTCTTACGCACGATTGTCAACGCGCCATGGTTCATCCGAAATAAACAACTACACTATGAATTAAATAAGCCAACCACCCAGGAATTCATATATAAATTAACAAAAACCTAACACAAAAATCTTCATCACTGCCACAGCGCTAACTTCAACCTAGGACTAAAGAATATTCACCAAACTCGCATACATTAATTTCAACACCTAGACCTGACCATTTATAGCCATGTAAATTAAGAAACGAAATTCAAAGAAGGGGTACCCCATTGAAAATATTTTGCATTTCACTTTTTTTACTTTTGGGGCTAAACAGAATGATTTAACCAAATTTGCAAAGAATACTTTTTGTAGACACCGACGTTTTACATACGGCGAACTGGGTTACAATTTTATATTTTGAAGCGTAGACGAGATATTTGAGTACTTCTCGTGGATTCCCACATTCAGTAAAAGTTTCATTGAAATCCTTCTAGGGTTATTATATTTTCTCGCTATTTTTTTATATTTTGAAATTTTCCTGTTCGGTTTTGGTCGGAATTCGTGATGTTAAACTGACCGGGTCTAGGTGTTGAAATTAATATATGCTGTCGCAAACTACCCCAAGCCCTCATATATGAAAACCTCTGAAGGAAAAGTTTCCTCAACGGAGAAGACCACTCCAAGAATAAAATAAATAAGATAACTATCATGTATAACATTAATTTGTTGATCTGATAAATTAAGAAGTTAAAAAAAAACTTCTAACAAGGGAAACAAAACAACCGCTTTAGCATGGATTTAAGTGAAGCATTGCTTGCAAGTATTACTCTTCTACACAAACATAGAAATCCTACCTTCAAAGATTTACTACGATAATATTGCTTGAATCAAAATATAGCAGACCAAGCAACATTGAGTAATAATTACATACCAACAATTTTCCTACACATTCTAAAAGAAATACGCAATGAACTCAAAGAGAGCATTATTTAGAGTTCAGTTCATGAAACAGCTGATTGATGTGCGCATTACATGTTACATGTGCGAATTTAATTGTCGTTACATTAAAACTGGAGCCCCGTCTTCTTCGTATTTGGTGACATGCAATGAGGGTATTAAAACAATATTTCTCAAATCTTCTTCAGATGAAAGAGTATTTATAATTTTCTAAGATTCTGCTCCCTATATGATCAAGGCAGCCAAAGCTCTGCAAGTATTTTATCCCAATTTGATTCATGAAATGTGCTTTGCTCCTGGAGGACATCTACCTGCTAAAGAAGTTCAATTTTCAAATTTGGCAATGTGAAAAACTCATATCATCAACAACAAGAGTACACCAGCTCGTAATAAGGCCTATAAAGAAAAACTATCTGTGAAAAATGTGCCTTTACCTCCCGAACCAGCGGTAACACGATGGGGAACTTGGATTGGAACAGTTCTATTTTACAATGAGCATTTCAAGGCCATCAAAGGTGTAGTAATATTATAAAGCACCTGCTCGTAATAAGGCCTATAAAGAAGGCCTGTGAAAAATACTACTACTACCTGTGAAAAATGTGCCTTTACCTCCCGAGCAGTTGTAACACGATGGGGAACGTGGCTTGGAACAGTTTTGTTTAACAATGAGCATTTCAAGGCCATGAAATATATAGTAAATGTCTTCTATAGTGCAGAATCTATGGCAGTTTGTCAGTCCTATGAAGAATTAAACGATTCTATTAATATAAGAATCATGACTGTGGTTTGTACTCATTTTTCCTACATACCTGAAAGTATTAAAAAGCTCGAACCTCAATGTTTAACGTTGACTGAATCTTTTCAGTTAGTGAATAATATCCGCTTAAACTTGAAGAAAAGTTTCAAAATATTTTGAACAATAACCTGGGCTTTGAACCAAATTGATACTTTTATTAATGGGACGGCAGAACTTTTACCAGAAACTATAAGTGTACCTAGTACCCAAATTCAAATATTGCCCAGTTGATATGGGCCGATCTTTTTCCACTTACCAAAATATTTTGAGTGAACGAAGACACAATCTTACTACAGAAAATTTGGTACAGTATCTGTTTGTTAACGTTTACAAGAATATCAATATGTTAAATAATTGTTAATTTTATTACATTATGGTCGATAACGATAGTTTATCGATAGTATTTAGATTGACTCATTGCTTAATTGTATGTTAATTGAAAATAAATAATCTAAAACTACCTTTTTTATTATTGTTGCATATTTTGACAATTTTCATACATATTTCAAGCTTTTCATGTATATAATCCGGTCTCTACTAATCATCATACGAAAAATCATTTTATTGTCTTATTTTGATTCTATCCCTAAAAGTTTTGTTTCATTTGCCAAATTTTCTATAAATAGACTAACAATAGTAGTTTGAGTAAGTTAAAATTTGAATAGTATTTTTTTTATTGTCGTTTATAATGTTGAAATATTTGGAAAATGTTTTAAGTAAAATGATTAAAGTATTAATTAAAAAATAAATTAAAATGATTAAAGTATTAATAATGTGTTCATTAAAATATTTTGTGTTTTTTTTTTGGTAATCAAAAATGTTTGGCAAACAATTTAAAATGCTCTGATAAATTTACAAATATTCTCTGACTAATACTATCAACTCATTATCATAATTTTCAATTCATATGCAATGGTCATACTCTAATGCAGCGACAACAGTATTTACTAAATATTTGTATTATAAACCTTTTTTTTTAATCCCAATCTGGCGTTGCCTCGACATAGCAATTTCACAAATGGTTAGCAGACCTGTAAGCAAAATATTTATATTTATTATTATCATTTAATTCTTGATTTGTCAATCTTTTTATAGAGAAACCTGTTGTAATATTATCGCTAGTTATCATACTATAAGTCTCATATCATATAACACTTTTCAGATACAGATATAGTAAACAATTATTTTTCATCTGAATTTGATATTTAAAACTGTTGCCTTTTCTACCACTCACTTTCAATTACTCATTCAAATTATATTTTAATTTTCTGAATTCAAACAGCTTCCAAGGACTTTATTTAGAAACAGATTTATAACTAGAACAAGCAACGGGGTGGAATTTATTGATAAAATTTACACACATAAAAAAGTAATGTACAATTTACGAAAATTGTTCCAAATTTCGCTCCCCGTGTTCAATACAAAGCCGACACCGCTGCAATAAAGAACGACGAACGCGTCCTAAAACGGCGAGCATGCTTTAAAGCCCGCCACTCATGGTCAGTTAAACTGATCACTTGAATCCAAAAACTGACCTTGAGGCTCGCTACACACGTACCGTGTGGATGTATCCGGCGCAGATCCGGCACCGGGTGGAGGGGGTGGTGTAGCATAGTCTAGCATGAAAGAGTTCAGACGTGTCGCGTGAGTCCATCCGGCGCCGGGCCGACTCATTTTCTCGGGTTGTCACCGGCCGGCCCCCACTGGCCATCCGGCTGCCGGGTACCGGCTCGGCTGTGGTGGGCTATGAAACTGTATTGAAGCTTGCACACATGCCGGTCCGGCAGTCGACCGTCTTCACTTGTCGAGTGGGTGCACCCAATGTTTTCTTTGTTTTTTTTTCTTGCGAAGTAACTGCCGAAAAAGTAACCACATACAATAACTCTTTCGCGATCCATTTTGTACTGAAGTCAAATAAATACACTGCTCGTAGCTCGACCTCGTGGGCCATCGGGCCGGTTCCGGACAAATCCATCCGGCATGTGTGTAAGGTGTTGAACCCGGTGCCGGGCCTGCGCCGGATACATCCACAGGGTACGTGTGTAGCGAGCCTGAGTGTGAAATCTTAACTTGATTTTTTTAACTGACGGCAACCCACGGATTTACCCGACGCACCATAAATCTACTGGCTTCAGATCGTTTTCATCACGCCAAACTGACCGCACATGCGCTTAGTCCAGTCGTAGTTTAACCGCCATGGAGTCAGGTCGTGCAATATCTGAAGAATTTATAGAAAAATAGCTTGAAATAGGTAGATTCCAAGTCTCAAATAGTTACGTCAGTCACTCGGTTTCAGTGACAACTCATTTAACAAATTAATATGAGATAACTGATAATTCTTTTTAAAGTATTCCTTCCTTAATTTTTTTTTTGTTTTTCTGTTGATTAAGGGACCCTCATAGTGTGACACCTCGGAAAAAAGCAGATTTTCGCGATTTTATTTTCTGATCTAATCGGTCTGATTTTTTTTTTACAAATTAAAGTAGTAATCGAGAATACAAAATGTTTTTTTTTAATTGATTTATTTATTGTTTACCATTTTCTTATTAAATTTAATGTGGCGTTGAAAAAAAGCTCCTGAATCGTCTCCATGATAGCGGACGTAATTTTGATCTGATATAAAAATATCAAGAAGATTATTAATCTGTAGGAAAGCCTCTATAATCCTATTCCTTTTTATTTTTTATGAAATTTTAAAAAAATGGCGGCGGTTTGTTTATTCAGGAGAATTCAGGCTATTTTTTCGACAATTATTCGTAAAAAAAATTGAAGAATGAATGAATTCCAAAAAAAAAAGATTCCATAGGAACATAAAGAAGGACGTGAAGAATGTTCAGTCCAAATTTCAAAGAGGTAGCTTGAAAACTGTTCCTTTGAGAGTGGAGACCGTTTTGAAGAACACTATTTCGAAAAAAACGCGTTTAAAGTTTGGAGTGAGGTTTTTTGAGGTGAGCGCCAGATACTCCAGTCCCTTTCTCTAAGAAAGGCTGTAGCGACCGAAATAATTCCAATTTCGATTTAAAAATTGGGGAGAATGTTTATAACAGTGTATACTATCCGGATAATGAAAAAAACATCGATTTTTGAAAATTTCACACTGTGAGGGTCCCTTAAACGGCTACAAGCAGCAGCCGTCATAAGTAGAATATCCTCTTCAGAATCCGAATCCATTTTGTTAAGTTACGCGGTGAGAAATTTACTAGCCAGATACAGCACGCGACAATCGAGAAATGAAGGCCAGTTTTAAGCCAGTGAGTGGGGAAATCATTTTTAACTGATCAATTAAAAACGTCAGTTCAACTGATCAGTTTAGCTTCTCAAGTGCTCTGACTGGAGTTTCGTGCAGCAAGGTTTTCAGATGACCCCATACAAAAATCCAGATGATTCAGATCTGGGTAGCGGGCCGGCCATGGACGTTCCTGCCTGTGCATTTATCAGGATACCTCGCATCGAGACATGCACGGGCCTGGTGACTAAAATGTGCTGGTGCACCGTCATGCATAAACCACATTTCATGTCTCAGTTGTACATCGACCTGCTCTAATCCATTGAGGAAGTCATTTTCCAGAAAATGTATGTAGGCCGCCCTCGTTAAGCGATCCGGCAACACAAATAGACCTATCAAATAGTTGCCAACAATTCCCCACCAAACATTAATTGAAAATCATTGTCGATAACCTCTACCATGTATTTTGTGAGGATTTTCTTGAGCCTTCCTTTTTGATTCCTTCCCTTGTAAACGCAGCTTGATTGATAAAAAGTATGACCTCTGGAAACCGTTCATTCTGTTATGTGCTGTTCAAGAGCCACCTACATAACTGTACTCGTGAAGAAAAGCTATTAAAATACAGTGCCTGGACTTTGTGAATTCTAAAAGGGTGTAAGAGCTGTTCGCGAAAAACTCGCCCCACTATTGAAGCACTGGTTCCAAGTTCGTGTGCTACAGTTCGAACACTAGTTCTTGGATTATTGGTAACAGCCTCCAAGACATTTTCCTCTAATGCCACAGTACGAACCGTTCTTTCACGTCCTGTATCTGTCATAGAACTCTCAAATTCGCGAAGACGTCGGTGAATTGCTGCAAAAGTTGTATGATGAGGCTTATTTGGAAAACGTTCTCCATAAATCTTTGCAACTGCTCGGCCGTTGACGTCAGCAGCCTCATAAGCATATCTGCTAGTTCTTGGAAAGAATACATTTTTGAAACACTGTATATATATATATGTATGTATGTATATATATATATATATATATGTATGTATATATATATATATATATATATATATATATATATATATATATATATATATATATATATATATATATATACATACATATATATTGTATTTGAGGTTTTCGCGGATAGATACCTGTGTTGTATTGTTTTCTCGGGGATTCCGCGTTGATGCTGAGGGTTGGCTCTGAAAAGAACCGGATTCTCGACGTTTCGGCGAACTAACATTCGCCATTCTCAAGAGATATATGCGTCCGTACGGGTCAACCATTCTCAAGAGATATATGCGTCCGTACGGGTCAATCAAGCATGAACACGAGAGACGATTCCTTGAGACTGCCCCCAGCATGGCGACCGATCATATCCACCCTCAAAATGCAATCCCAGACACCCCAGACTCATGTACGACCAACAAAACAAACAAACAACCGAACCGAAGCATCGCACACAACGCGCATGACCCGAAGCCAGACAGCTATAAGTAGTCGCATCGCACGAACGAGCTCTCAGTATGCGTCGAACGGAGAGAAGAGCACAGAGAAATTCTGGAACTCGCTAGAAAAAACCCTGAGTAAAATTCACAAGGATGATGTGAAAATTTTACTAGGAGATTTCAATGCACAAATCGGCAGAGAAAAATATATCAGAGACACCGCAGGCGGATGCTCTGCACACCACAACACAAACTGCAACGGATTGAAACTAGTCGAACTCTGCAGACAATTCAACCTCAAAATTATGACCACCCACTTCACAGGCAAACCAAACAAGAAAACGACATGGCGATCACCAGTACAATCCTTAGGAGAATACCAAATCGATCACATAGCCATATCAAGAGAACATTACAGGACGATCTCAGATATTAAAGTCAGAAGAGGAGCCAACATTGACTCAGAGCACTATCTCACACGTGCCAAAGTCAAATTCACTCCAAGAAAAAGACCACTACTCAAGCAGACACCACAAAAAATTGACATAGAGAAAATACACACATCCAACTTACAGGAACAATGGGAAAAAATCCCAAAAATAATTGGCCTGACTTCCAGAAGAAAATCACACAGACAGCCAAACAGACAATCCCACTTAAAAGAAAGTCCAAACATCCCAGGTGGAACCAAGAATGCGAAGACGCGATGGAAGAACGCAAACTAGCACTCAAAAGATACGCGACTAAAAAATCAGATGAAACCTTAAAAGAGTTCCTGGAGATCAGAAAACGAGCGGCAAAAACAATCAGACAGATCAAACGCAGATACATCCACGAACAACTAGACTCGATCGAACAGGATTTCCGCTATAACTCACACAACTTCTACAGAACATTTGCCAATAAAATTAAAGGCTATCAACCTCAAAATCTATGTTTCAGAAAACCAGACAAAACACTAGCACTGACCAACATGGAGAACTGCGAACTCCTAGCACGATACTTTGACTTACTACTGAACTGCCCACCCCCACCAGAAAGATTCCAGCACGAATACAGAGAACCCACAACACCACCATCAAAACAACCTTTGATGGTGGTCCAACCAAAAACCTCCCCCAACAACAGAATAAATCAGAAGACACATCCAACGGCTATAGAACAACAGAACCTCAGGTGAAGATGGCATAGTCGCAGAACTATTGAAAAACCTAGGCAAAAACGCACTCCAAGAACTCACAGAAATTATCCACGAAATCTGGAACACACAAAAAGTACCCGAAGACTGGAGATGCGCTCTCATTCATCCGCTCTTCAAGAAGGGAGACCGGACAGATGTGAACAACTACAGAGGGATCTTCCTTCTTCAAGTAACATACAAAATTTTCTCAGCATGCTTACAAGAATGAGTTCAGACACAACTTGAAGGCAAAATAGGCGAGTACCAAGCTGGCTTCAGGCCTCACAGATCGTGCGTAGAACAAATATTCAATCTCAAAAGCTGCATAAGAATTAGAACACTCAGCAACAAAACCACGGTCTGCACATTTGTTGACTTCAAAAAGGCGTACGACTCAGTAGACAGGACATCACTCTTCAACACGCTAAAAGAACTCGGATTGGACACAAAAACACTGAACCTAGTAAAGGCAACACTCACAGATACATACTCCAAAGTGAAATTCATGGTAGAAATTTCAAGACCTTTCAAAATTGAAACAGGAGTCAGACAACAAGGTGACGGCCTCTCCCCACTCCTGTTCAACCTCATTTTGGACAAAGTAATTAGAGAATGGAACACAACACCCACCACTCTAGGCAAAAGCGGTATCACCTTTAAATGCCTAGCATTCGCAGATGACCTTGCAGTTCTAGCAGACACTGAGGAACAAGCGATCCAACAGGTAGAAGCCCTCAAAAAGTGCGCTGAAAAAGTTTGGACTACAAATATCGTTCGAGAAAACTGAGTGAGTACATGTCAACAAACAAAAAAGACACACAACAATTACAGACGAAATACGGAACAATAAACAGAGTTACAAAATTCAAATACCTAGGAGAAATCATACAACATACAGGAATTGCGAAAGAAACTCAAAAGACAAGGATAAAGAAAGTAAGAAAAGGCTACGGCATGACTGCAAACATCTACAACAAGAAGAACCTTGGCATCCAAACAAAAATCAGACATTACAATACAGTCATCAAACCCGCCATACTATACGCATCAGAAACTATAGCCTCGAATAAAGGTGACATGGAAGCCCTGAAGAAAGAAGAAAGGCGAATCATCAGAAAAATTATTGGACCAAAACTCACAGAGGAAGGATATAGACTGCAATCAATTGAAACCACGGAAAAGCTGCCTAACATAGAGAACGACAGCAGAAAACGCAGACTTAGATTCTACGGACACATCTCAAGACTCCCGGAGACCAGACTAACTAAACAGATGCTGAACTTCCTACAGAAACGTAAAGTCAGTACCAAGTGGATGAAACAAGTAACACAAGACCTAGAAGCAGCAAACATCACAGATACAAAGGACAGAACTATCAGACATCAAATACACCAGTGGGAAGTGAAGAAGGAGACCAAGGAAAAGACTGGAACCTCCTGGACCGAAGAAAGAAAACAGGCACACTCACAGAAAATGCGGGAACTCTGGGCCAAGAAGAAGAAAAAGATTTGAAAACCATGAAAACTTAGCGCCATCCACTTTGGGTGCAATATATATATATATATATATATATATATATATATATATATATATATATATATATATATATATATATATATATATATATATATATATAGATATATATATATATATATATATATATATATATATATATATATATATATATATATTTGATTAACGACTTGTTAAAAGGTTATAATTGTTCAAAAATTTGATGAATTAATTGCTTGTGTTGTTCAATTTTGCTTTGTATTGATTAATCAACAAACATCCTGACTAATACTATAAATTCATTGTTTTAAATTACTATATCGTATCTACTAAATAAATTGTGCAATTTATATTCTACTATGAATCAAATTTCATAATATACCAACTTGATGTTTTTTAAATTAATTTTATTAAAAACCACTTTTTGTTCTCTGTCTAATCTTGTTTGTCTAATTTCTCTTGTCTACAATACAACTCTTTGTTTGTTTATGATGTGTGTCTAGTCTAGATCTAAACTTGTATTTCTAGCTTTGTCTATCTGGTTTTGTCAGTCATATTTTATCGATCGAATCTTGTCTATTGAGCTGACAAAACCAGAAGTTTTGGTATAATCAACAAATAAGATTATTCAAGAACAACCAAAGAGATAAAACTTGCAACATTGAACATAACATTGAAAACTCAACAAACTGAATAAACAATGACTCACAATATCTTGGCTTGCCTAGTCAGCCTAGTCTGTTGAGTCTTCAATGTTCTGTTCAATGTTACCTCTCTAGTCTTTTTAAATCTTCTCAATCCAATTTTATCTATTCAATTCTTATCTAATGATATTTGTCAAGTTTTGTTAGCCAACTCTTGTCTATAGAGAGGGAAGGTCCACGGTCGATGCCATTTTGAGCGAAGTGATAGAGAAAGTCAGAACCGGCACACGGAGGACACACAAAATGACAATGGATAACCCTAGATATAAAAAATGCTTTTAATTCTGCAGCCCGTGGAAAGATTACGGAAAAGCTAACTGACGCAGCTACCTTTCAATTCGGAGAATTCAGATGGAATCCGGCGATGAGGTCGTTGATGGCGAAGTAAATAGTGGTGTTCCACAAGGCTCGGTTATGGGTCCTACACTTTACGACGGCCTGTTAAGGCTCGTTTTTCCCGCTGGGCTGGAAATAGTGGGATTCGCCGATGACCTACCTATAGTTGCAACAGGGAAATAAAACTGAAGAAGAAGTAATGAGA
This sequence comes from Phosphuga atrata, assembly GCA_944588485.1. Lineage (NCBI taxonomy): Eukaryota > Metazoa > Arthropoda > Insecta > Coleoptera > Silphidae > Phosphuga > Phosphuga atrata. Next base: position 1,605,628 of record OX155907.1, on the reverse strand, counting down.
AAGGCAATCATCGCTATAAAGCAGGTCGATGAATGGCTAGAGCGAAACAACCTTAACCTGGCCCCTGAAAGAACAGAAGCCGTACTTCTCACTGAAAACAGGAAAATAGAACCTATAAAATTTTAAATTAAAAAGTGGACGTCACACCGAAGCAAGAAGTCAAGTAGCTAGGCATGACTATTGACCAGAAACTATCTTTCAAAGGACACCTAAAGAAAACCGCAGAAAAAGCCCTAGCAATTACATCGGCCCTAGGAAAACTATTGCCTAACACCGGCGGCATGAAAAGCAGTAAAAGAAGGCTGCTTTGCTTTATGGTTCCTCGACCATTCTCTATGGAGCCCCGGTCTGGGCTAGAGCCATAGAAAAGGCGACCATGATACAGATGCTCGCCTCTGTACAGAGAAAAATGGCCATCAGAGTATGCAGGACTATCTCCAGGGAGGCTGTTTTGGTGATTGCTGGCATCGTCCCGATAGAGTCCAAAATCCACGAGAGAGTTCAATTGTATAAGACAAGGAACTGGGCAAATAGGGCAGATAGCAAAAAAATAGCAAACAACCAAATGCTGGAAGGCTGGCAATAGTCATGGAGCCTATCCAAAATAGGACATTGGACAAGACTATTGATTCCAAAACTGAAACCCTGGGCAAGACGAAACCATGGAGAGATCACTTACCATCTGACACAGGCCCTCAGCGGCTACGGATCCTTCAGGGAGTATCTATAATACATAGTTTTGGCAGGGCAGGTGACGCAATGAGTGAATACTGCGGCGACGTGGACAGTGCACTTCATACCGTGGTTGAATTTATACCGTAGCTGGATATCTGGAAGGACAAATGAAAGGAACAGACAAGCTTCAATCCAGAGGTGCAAATACCGGTAGACGTGATGCTAAGATCACCAGAGGACTGAACATACGCGGAGATACGTGACATCCTGGCACAAACAGGACAAAACGAAAGTACAGAAAAGAAAACCAAAACCATAGAGCCAGCTTCCCGAAGCTTTAAACACTTCAATGAAAGGGGGACGTACGAAAAAAAAAATGCAGGTGCCAAGAGCAGGGCGGCGACATCCTTGTGGTTAATGCTGTGTAAAGCGCGGTTCCAGGATGTTCGTGATTCCGGGGGAGCACTTGTCAGGTTAATGATATGCCTGCTACGCCCCCAAGAAAATGAACTAAAAAAAGTCTTGTGTATAGAGTCATGTAAGTTTAGTCTTTTCTACCAAGTATTGTATATAAAGCCTTATCAATCTAGTTGATCCTGTTGTACTTTGTAGTCTTATCTCTTGAGTTTTTCTTTTCAATTAACTCTACAATTGTTAATATTCCAATGCATTTTTTGATAAAATGATAAGGATGGTAGAGTTGTCAAATTGTTAAATAATCATTACAGCTAATAATGACTTGTTGACGGTGATGATGATTAATCTATGGAAAACTGTTGAATTTGTTTAAACCGAAAATAGTTTTTATTTTTATCGAAACAATAGGAGTCAATAGATTAATGACCCATTTTTTAACATAAAAATAACTTACTATTTCATATCTTGTGTAAATATAAGTTGCCTTATAAATATGCAACAAAAAATGTTTTTACTCAATCAAAATGTAGTACTATATGATACATAATTCTATGACTAATGCACAGCAATCATACATTGTAATATAAATTCGCTTATTTTTCAAATGATGCAGATAATTTGTAAGAAAAACCCAATCATTTATTTATATCTGTTTTAACTTTTAAAGCTGAAAGTTATAAATCTATAAATAAATATCTTACTAAACGGTTTGTTAACTTTTCTTTTATTTTTTGTTACAGGCTTAAATGAAGAATGGATATGGGATACACAAAAGCCTACTATTCCAGACACAAATATAAATCAAGCAATTTATTAAAAAAAAATACATTTTTGAAGCAACAATGATTTTCAAGTTGTTGTTTCATTGCAGTTCGACTGCCGGAAAAACATTAATCTATAGTGCTAAATCATATACCTAAACAATTATTTCGTAACAAAACACAAACAAAAAAAAATAAAATATTTCAAATAAAAATATGTCCAATATGGATATGGGGGTATGCAAGTTGCCAAAAAAGAGGAAATTCGACCTCTCCGAACTTGAAGACAGAGACACAAAGAATGCTCTCTCTGTACCAGTTTCAGTGGTTCAAAGTGTTGTGCCACCTCAAGCTACAGCAGTTGATTACTCTTGTTCAATTAAGTTAGAAGAGGAAATACCTCAACGACATACCAGTATCGATCTTAGTGAGTGGCGAGAACATCGGATTCTTGCTAAAAGTGGTGAATGGTACTTTCCAGGTGTCATCAGGGATGCCAATAAAACAGATGTAAGTTTTATTTTACAAAATATTCATCAGGCATTCAAAATAACTTTAGACTAACTAATTTAAAATCTAAAAATTATGCTTTAATGACTCTTGTCTGGCTAGTATTGTCTGTTTAGAGATGTTTGTCAAGTCTTGTCTGTCAAGTTCTGTCTGTTGAATCTTGTTTGTCGAATCTTATCTGTCGAGTTCTGTCTGTCGAGTCGTGTCTGTTGGGTCTTGTCTTCTTCTTCTTCGTGGCGTTACAGTCCCATTTGGACCTGGGCCTCCCGTATTTTCTGTTTCCAGTCGTCTCGTTGCCTTGCTGTTGTTTTCCAATTACGAACTTTCAATATTTGTTTGGCGTCCTGTTCAATGTTGCTTATCCATCTCTGTCTTGGTCGTCCTCTTCCCCTTGCACCTTTCATCCGCCCATTTTTAATATCCGTCCTGGTTCTGTCCGAGGCTTGGGTAGGTTTTTCGTAACGGTACGGTTTTTACGGGGTGGGGTTGTTAGCGTCATGCCCAACCCTCCTCCTTTATCCGGGCTCGGGACCGGCAACAGCGTCTACTGAGCTACTCAATTCACCCAGTGACCACTGCAGGCGGAGGAGTCTTGTCTAGTCTTGTCTTATTTGTGTAGTCTTATATTGTCTGCCTTTTTTAACTAGTTGTTCGGGGGAAGCTCTCACTAAACCCCCTATTCCACCTTGGCTTTTAGTATGCGCCACCCCGGTATCGCATATTTTGCATTGATTCAGGGTGGGCAGCCCGGACGGTTAATGAAAACCGCCCTAGTTGTTGTCTCCCCGACCAAGATTCGAACCCGGGTCGCATTGAAAGGCGGGTATGCTGTCAACTACACCACCGAGGAGGACTTATCTTGTATGTCTAGTTTTGTCTGTCTAGTCTTTTTTTATGAGGACGTAGCAAGCACTAGAGTTAACTTGTCAAATGGCCCCCTTGGAATTCCGAATTTTACCGAAAATCCGGGTACCGCTTTTCGCATATCGTCAGAATGCCCTTATCTTTGTTACGTCACGCATTTGTTGCCTTACATCCCCCATTTCACATCATGTACTTAGGGGTTCAGGCATTTTGTTAGTTTGGTTTGTTCCTGGCTTTCTGTCCGGCGCGTTCGTCTGCCTCTTTCATGCTTATAATGCTTCTTATCATGTCATCCGTTGCTGTCCAAATGTCTTCGGGCTTTAGCATGACCACCAACAGTGTCTTTATTCCTATTTTTGTTTTTGTCGTCGCTGTCCAGTCCTCGCTCTCCGGAATCCACCTTTCACATTCGAAGACCGTGTGGGCCGCACCGTCCGTTTGTCCACAGTAGACACACAAACTGTCAGAGGCCCTGCCCATATTGTGCAGGTACTCTCTAAAGTATCTGTGTCCGCTGAACGCTTGGGTAAGATAGTAGTTCATCTCCCCAATTTCTCGTTCTACTCAAATTCTCTCTTGTGGGATTAATATTTTTGTCCACTGTCCGTTTGTACAGCATTTCCAGTGCTTTTGCCATACCTGGAAAAAATGTTGTTTAGCAATTTTGAAAGTTTTGTATTCTGCCCGCTGTTCCGTATTTGTAGAGCTCTGTTCTTTCTTTTACCAAGAGTTCTATTGGTGCTATGCCTGCCATCACTAGCACTGCATCTGTTGAAACTGTCTTGTATGCACTGCACACACGTAGTTCCATATGTAGTTCGTAGCTGAGGCTTTCTCCACCACGCCCAGGATTCGCATAATAGCGTCCACTGTTGACCTGCCCTCCCCGAATCCATGCTGTGTATCTGAGAAATTTTTTCCTTGACTGAGCTCAATCTTTGCTCTATATAACACTAACTGTCTGTTAGAGCAGTTTCCCTGCAACATCGAGCAGACACAATGATCGATTTCTATGCGGTTTATGTGTGTCGAGTAGTTCAATCCTCTATCGGACTTTCTGACGATTCCCAGACATTTTAATCATTCCTTGGGTTTGAACTTCATCTCTTCGATCCTAAAAGATATCGGTGAAAATTGTCTTTTACCGCTCAGGAGCCCAGCCTCTGTTTTCAGACGCAAGTTTTAAACTCTTGTGTTTATTTTGTCGACCGCTATATTTGCTTTCTACATCAGACTCTTTTCTGTCTTTGCTGTTACGACTATTGTTAGGTCGTTTGCAAATCCGATAGTGGTTACTCCATAAAATTCTGTCATATTGAGCACTCAGTTGTACATCACGTTCCAGAGTGTGAGACCCAGGACTGATCCCTGAAGGACCACAGTAGTGACGCTGTATTCTCTTGCATCGTTTTCTATTTCGTATATGATCGCACGGTTGTTTAGGTATCTCCTTATCATCCTCTGTAGATATGGGGACAGGCCTTTTCCAGATATTTCAGTCATTATGTGCTACAAGGACGCAGAGTTAAAGGCGTTTCTCACGTCTAGCGTAATCAGTGCACATATTTGGCGGTTAGGTCTTGTTCTCGCTTTTGTGTTCTCGACAATGTCCAGAATAGACGTTACCGCGTGGCAAGTAGAGCGACCTTCTCTGAATCCGTATTGTCTTGTGGATAATGCTTTTCCTGGAGTTTCCAATTCATTTTTTATCCGTATCAGTAGCAGCTATTCAAGAAGTTTTCGCATAGTGCCTAAAGGACATAAAGGCATGTAGGACGTTTTTCTCTCCCACTGGCTTATCGCCATTTCTTAAAAGTACTAGTCTTGCTATTTTGCAAATCTCTGGGAAGATTCCAGCCTTAATATTGTCATTCGTCACTGCAATTACAGCTTGCGGGTATTGTTGTACCGTTCCTTATGCTCTGCCAGTATGAAGTCGATTTCAGGCGGTTTTCAGTTCGCCTTTAGTTCGGCTGTTTCCACTTTGGCGTGTCGTGTGTTGTGAAGAGAACTCCTACTATCTCGTGTATTTTGTGTGTTGGAAGCTAGTGGCTGCCGTACTTTTAAATGTCTTTGAGTGATCCTATATGCGTCCCCCCATACATCCTCGTCTATGTCGTTGCACAGCTTCTCCCAGTGATCAATGTCGTCGTTCCACGTAAATGTTTTGTGCCTGAGCTTGTTTTTTTGCTGGGCATAGATAAATAGATACGTCGCATGCTCTATTAATTTGCTCTCTCTCTCGTCTTGTCTGTCTATTCTACTCTGTTTTTTTTTTAGTGGTTCAGGGGAAGCTCTCACTAAACCTCCTATTCCACCTTGGCTTTTAGTATGCACCACCCCGGTATCGCATATTTTGCATTCATTCAGGGTGGGCAGCCCGGACGGTTAGTGAAAACCGCCCTAGTTGTTGTCTCCCCGACCAGGATTCAAACCCGGGTCTCCCGCATTGAAAGGGGGGTATGTTGTCAACTACACCACGGAGGAAGACATTCTTGTCTGTCTAGTCTTGCCTGACTAGTCTTGTCAGTCTAGTCTTGTCTGTCTGTCCTCCTCAGTAGTGTATTGATAACATACCCGCCTGGCAAGCTGGAGACGATTCCCCATTGGGACAGAATCATTATCAATCAGGGCGGCACTAACCGTCCTGCCCATCCTGAAGGAATGCGAAATACAAAAAGCCGTACGTGCTGGCGCATACAAAAAGCCAAGTGGAAAAGGGGGTTTAGTCAGAGTTTTCCTAAAACCACCAAAAAAGGCTTGTCTGTCTAGTCTTGTCTGTCTACTTGTTTGTCTAGTCTTGTTTGTTCTATCTAGCCTGTCTTGCCTTGTCTGTCTAGTCTTACCTGTCTAGTCTTGTCTGTCTAGTCTTGCCTTGTATGTCTAGTCTTCTCTTGTCTATCCAGTCTTGTCTATCTAGTTTTGACTGTCGAGTCTTGTCTGTGCAGTCTTGTCTCTCTAGTTCTGTTTGTCTAGTCTTATCAGTCGTGTTTGTCTAGTTTTGTTTGTCCAGTCTTGCCTGTCTAGTCTTGTCTATTTAGTCTTATCCGTTTAGTCTTGACCGTCTAATCTTGTCCTTCTAGTCGTGTCCGTCTTGTTTTGCCGGTACTGTCTTGTCCGCCTAATCTTGTCTTTTAATTTTAATGTTTAATGTTATTCACTGCACTTGTCTAGTCTTGACTTGTCTAGTTTTAGATAGACAACTGTTTGTCAATGTTTTGTCATGGCAGGACTATCTAATATAAGCAAGATTATATAAAAGTTATTCAGTTCCTGTTCAATCCTGTTTTCTAAAAGACTTAATTTAAATTCTTGCATGACTAGTTTTAGATGTAAAGAAAAATAAGTAGATAGTCACAGGTGTTTTTTTTTCTTTGGTGCACCTGTGGGAGCGCCCGATAAGGTTTATATTATATTTTTAAAGTACCTTGAAGGACTCAACACTTGCCCTTTACACTTGCCTGTCCTGTTCTCAGAATTTCTACCTGCGCCACAAAGACCATCTTTTTCACCACCCTACGTAATCTACCCTCCACTACTCAAATTACTATCTTCAAACTACAAACAAAAACCGTAAAAAGGGACTCTGTTAAGTTCATTTAAACTTGGATGTCTGGTTTTGTCTGATGACGTCAAAACACAAAGGAGATATAAATAAATATCTTGTCCATCCAGAATTGTATTAGAAAATATAATAAGGTATCTTATATCTTGTCATGTACATTATCATGATATAAATCCAATAAATCTACTTTCATCTGCAGATAAAGCTTGCAAGTATGGGATTTTCCTGCAGATGATCTATTATATAAATAAGATAAATTTAAGAGGTCTTGCGTTGCTTGTTATGACAATTAAATTGTTACTCAGGAATCTTCGCAAATATCTCAATAACGGATGCATTTTCCATTTATTAAACTTCAAATTACCATTAATCTTTTTTATTTTGCTTTTATTATTTGGCTGCATTTAAAAATTCCATTCCAAATTTTACATCATTGTTCTTAATTATTACTGTTGCTTTTGCCATCAAAATGATAATTTGATAGACGAGAACAATAAATAAGACTAGACAGATTCTGCAAAATTTGTAGCATGAAACCATCATTTTACTGAACTTTGAAGAATTACATCGCAAACAATATTTACAGCTGTACTGATGATGTTAACATTCTTTAGTAAATATATTTTTTGAAGAAAAGACTCAAATTCAAGAACGATAATAGCTAACTTGTATATACTTCTATGTATATTCTAACCTAGAAGCTAGTTTTTAACCCCCGACACAAAAAGAGGAGTGTTATAAGTTTGACGTGTTTGTCTGTCCGTCTGTTCGTATATGTGGCCGTTTATGGAATCGTCTTACAATCGTCAAAATGGACCGATTTTGGTGCGGATTTTTATAAAGCTGACCTGATCGAGGAGATTCTAAGCTATAATTTATGAAGATCTGTTCATACGTTTGATGAACATCAGCTCATTTCCTGTTTAACAAAATTTATCTGCAAACAATTTGACAGAAATGTTTGTCTAGTTCCGTATATCCAAACTTGTGTTTGAAAGCTGACGTGATCGGGTAGGTTCTTAACTATAATTTATGAAGATCTTTTCAGGCGTTTGTTGATCATCAGTTAGTTCATTTTCTACTTGACAAAACTTAATCTTTTTTTTGTAAACAATCCCCACCAATCACGTATTTGCGAACGAAATTTCTAAGAGGTAACATTAATCACGTATTTACAAACAAATTACTAAAGAAAAGAAAAAAGTTCGAATAATAAAATGAAATTAAAAATTTTAAGCAGCCCCCGATCATCAGCTCATTTCCTACTTGACGAAACTTAATCTTTTTTGTAAACAATCCCCACCAATTACGAAATTTCAAAGAGGTAACATTAATCAGGTATTTACAAACAAATTACTAAAAAAACCAAAATTTAAGTAACCCACGACACAAAAAAAACTCTCGAAAGTAAATTTCTCTCTTGCCCTTTTAACTTCATGAAAAGTACCTATTAATATTTTGATGAGCGTCGCCGCGTCCGGGAACTGCTAAGTAAATCAAATAATAAAACCACAATACAAAGTAATAGGAAGATGGATTATGCAAAGACCTACTTTGTTTAAGCAACGTACGTAAGTAACAAAAAACAAACGTTTACGTTTAGCGGTCTTCACATAGCGGCCCCCGATGCGGCGATGCTCATCATCAAAATATTAATTTTAGGTACTTTTAATGAAGTTAAAAGGGCAAGAGAGAAATTTTTATTTTCCTTTTTTGTTTTTTTTTTTGTCTCGGGGGTTATTTAAAATTTTATTTTATAGACTTGATGATCATAATATTCAAATTACATCTGAATTAACTTTCTATTTTGCAATTTGGTACATCACATACAATTGGGTATGCATAGGTATACAGCAAGAATCTAGAATCTTAATTTTTCTATTCAGACAAATTGTGTTCTAATTTTGAGATGAATTAACCCTAGAATCTAGAAGTCTTTATCTGATCTGTATATCAAATAATATATTGTTTTCTTTACAGATTTTAGTTGAATTGGATGGTGGATCGACAGTGATTTCATTTAGAAATGTGTTACACGCTGAATGTTATGATGTGATAGGGGATGCGAGTCCCTCGATAAATGAACTGACATTGGGTACAAGGGTTTGTGTGAAACATGATCAAGCCGTGTTCGTAGAAGGTGTTGTCTGTAAGATAATCGAGGGCCAACAAATGCGTTTCAATGTGGCGGTACTTGGAGCGCCGCCTCGTGAGATAACAGTGAAACGGGCCGAACTAAGGTTGCTGCGACCACCATGGTGGGACGAATTGGAGAACGATACGCTGGTGCAAGAAAATTTGCCAACGAGTAACCAACAGAACGAGTATTTCCTTAACACTGCCACTTCGCCTCCTCTACATACCCCAGTTTCTGCTTGTACTCCTTTATCTAATGGTAGACACTACGATGATTATGGCGAAAGCGATGATGAACTACGAAGGGAAGACATCAATTTTACTTTGGAAGGTGACGCTAAACTATCAGGTAAATATTTTTCGAGCTCTTTATCTGAACACTACCATGAAAAATCATCATTAGCTTTTCACCAATAATGAACATATTACATTCAGAAATATTTATTTTCTAATCCTCATTTAAACAAAAACAAGAACGTGTATATTTTGTGAGTATTATCTTATTATAGTACTAAAAGAAGATATTTCTTTTATATGTAGTTGTGACTAAATTGTTAGACAACATACACAATTCAGGAAAACGCTAATTGTAAGCAGTGGATTTATATTACTGAAATGGACGTGTCTATATACAATAGCAGATAATATTATGTACATTTTATTATAGATTGTGGTCTATAAGTGCTCTTATTATTAATAATAATGAAAGTATATATAAAATGGATATGCACATAATGGATATGTATAGTGACATTTGGTTTTGTATATGTTCTTTATATAAGATTTGACAAAATATTTTCAAGTAATGTTAGTACAGTGATTTAGTGCTCAAAAATGGGACTATAGTATAATCTACAGTATAATCTCGGTAATTCGGCTGCTGGTTACTCGGACGACACGTCCAGTAATCCGGCGGTCTGGAGACCGCTCGCGCTCTTCCCTCCCACCACTCTTTCTTATAATCCGGCGGTTGTCTAGTCCCATATGTGTCAGATTATCGAGATTATACTGTACTTGGTAAATTGGTATTTTTATAGCTTTCGACGTGCACTTTTCGAATTTTTACTTTGCTAACTCTTATCTTATCCTAACTCTTTAAATTAGTGGTAAAAACATAGTGATTTTTTTCATAAAAGTATGGTAGTAGTACCATACCATATATAGTATGGTATATATGGTACCATATATGGTAGTTACGACCGTAGTAACGGTCGTATCCACCCTTTCATTGATTCAGCATTTTGTCTTAATATTTTCAGTTATCTATTTTTTTTTAACTAAGGCTATGTTTGTTGGTCTAGAGTAGGTAGTTCCTTAGCAATTGTTGAATTAGTAAGACTTTTTGTATCGTGGTTTGGGGAAAGGTCTCACTAAACCCCCTTTTCCACTTGGATTTTAGTATTCGCCACCCCGGTATCGCATATTTCCCATTCTCTCAGGGTGGGCAGCCCGGACGGTTAGTGCCGCCCTGGTTGAAAATGCCTCTGCCTCGGTAGGGAATCGAATTCCGGACTCCCGCTTGTCAGGCGGATATGTTGTACACTACACTACCGAGGATTACCAAATTAGACTAGTCCCAATTAACTTCTCACGTTCATATCTCAAAAACTAGTTGGAGTAGCTTAACAGGATTAGTATTATTTGATCCCCGCATTTCTTTGCTTCAAACCAAAACTAAAGTTGTTATTAGGTCAAGTAGTTCGTCAGCAATTTCAAAATTAGTGCGACTGTACGAATCAATTTTCGAATTGTTCCAAACAAAATTTAGTCTAATCCACCTCTTGTTAGCTCAATAACTAGTAAACTTAGGCCTACTGTCACGTAGCTGCACGAAATACACACGACAACGCCATTTTACACTTTTGTGCAGCTGGCTTGCATTTTTCGTGGAAACGGAAAGTGTGTCCACGGTGCGGTATCGTCGCATTTCGGTATCGTCAGACTTTCGTCATGCAGCCTGCCACTACAAATGTTATGCTGCGAGGACGCAAAAACACGTGTAGCGACTAGAAGATATCTTTTCCCGTATATTTTTTCCCGGGAAACGGGAAATATTAATTTATTTTCCCGGGAATAACGGGAAGTTCAATAATTAATGAAACAAACTAAATATAATTCCATAAAATACAAATTAGGACGGGATTATTTTTATAATTCCACGAACAGCACGAATGTAGATTAGACTGGGCCAAAAAGGGCAGTGAAATAAAAACGTGCTTCCGGGTTGTTAAACTTGAGAGCTAAAATAAATCGTTTTGTAGTTTGCGTGATGAATTTATGACGATTGCGTGGACATATCTAAGATGCAAATGACGCCTTTCGTCATTTGTAGGTTTGCAGGCATTCGTCAAATGACGCCTCCGTGGACAGTAGGCCTTAGTCTAGTTCACCTTTTAATATTGCAACAACTCATAGAGGACCTCCAAGAAATTATTATTATCGCATCGCCTTGTTTTAAACATGGGGCCCAAAAACAGTTTTTTGACAATATCTCCTTTCCGAATCATTTTAGGATGAAAATAGTTATGTAATACATTAAACTAGAGAAAATTTCCTATAATCTATGCAACGTTTTTGGTAAAATGCGTAGTTTTAGCGTACAAGTGCCGTAAACCAAGACACTTCTACACCAACGCGCGTATTTCGTATATTAACGAAAAATATTTTACTAAGTGTTGAAAAACCGACCTATAGGATACGTCGCATATACAACTATAGATACACATAGGGCTTCCGTGAGTGACTTGAGATAAGAGAGGAGTTCCATGGGATTAATATTATTTTCCAACGATGTCTGGATATGAATCGGGACGTGTTTGAGTGTTAAATAGATTTCGAAAAAGCTATTGATGGGCTAAATCATAAAAAATTACATCAACTATCGTCTAGGATGACGTGAGGATAATTTTCACTCAATCAAACTTATATTAGTTAATGCAAAAGTAGAAAATCACCTAAAAGAAGAAGTAGAGATCCGTCGTGTTGGCAAGGCCTTATTCTTTCGCCACTTCTATTTAACCTTTATAGCGAAGTTATATTTAATGAAACGACGAAAGAAGATCAAATAGAGTGGTTATAAATGGAGAAGTTCTGAAAAAACACCAGATATGCGGACGACACGGTTTTGTTAGTAAGTAGCCTTAGAGACGTGCAACACCTTCTACGAAAACAAACGATCGATGCTATGAAAACGGACTAAAAATAAATTTTAATAAAACCAAGTCATTGTTAGTTACAAAATCCCCGCCGATCAAAATCAGATAAACCTGAGAGTAGCGAACACCACCATAGAAAATGTTCACAAGAAACATTGCAACCTGGATAGATTAATCAGTTAACCAAAACAAACAAGGATTAAAATAGCGAGATCAATAATTGTGAAAATGAAAAAATCTTCACTAGTATGGATATAAGCGTAGAAATTGGAACAAGAATGCTGCGGTGCTGTCTTCTACATTATTGTATGGAGTTGAAGCGTGGACTATGAAGAGGAATCATTTAGGCCAACTGAATGCCTTCCAAATGTTGTGTTACCGCAGAATGTGGTGTATCCCTCGGTCAGATAAGGTAACTAACACTGAAGTCTTGAATAAAATGCAAAAAGGATTAGAAATAGTTTACACCATAAAGGAAAGAGAAAGTTACAATGCCCAGGCCACACAATGAGAGGACCCAAATACGCGCTGCTACAATTGATAGTACAAGAAAAGATCAGAGGAAAAAGGAACATCGGAAGACGCCGAATGTCCTGGCTCAAAAACCTAAGGAACTGTTTTGGCAGCAACACTCTATTATTTTGAGCCGCAGCCAATAATAACTGTGATGATAGCAAACCTCCGATAGGAGATGCACTGCAAGAAGAAGATACACATGCTTCACAAAATCAGCATTTAAAAGTAAATTTCATAGATACATCGCTGCTATCGACAGAAGCAGTAGCACAACATTTGTTCTGAACCTATCACCAGGCTCAGCAGTAGTATGCATGAAGATATAAGAAAGCAAGAATTAGCTGCTTCCTATCAGCACAATTGAGCTCCCAGCTTCAAAAACCTTGTTAAAACTTAATTCCTGCAAATGCAAAAAGGAATGTTGGGAAGCCCGTAGATGCAGAAAGGCTGGATTAAAGTATTAAATAGTAACATTTGAATCTTTTCTTCAAAGATTATAATTTCTAGGAAATCATTGTATACATATCGTCACCAAAGTTTACATCATTAGTAAAACTAAACTTTCTATATAAAACTTTCTTAAAAACAACTACTTCACTGGCAAACACCACGACTGACATTGAATTACATAAAGAAAGTTTTTGGGTTCTATATAACCCTGTAATTTAAAAAAAAAACTTATATAGAACCTAATATAGAAAACTTATATAGAACCCAAAAACTTTCTTAATGTAATTCAATGTCAGTCGTGGTGTTTGCCAGTGAAGTAGTTGTTTTTAAGAAAGTTTTTTATAGAAAGATTAGTTTTACTAATGATGTCAACTTTGTTAACGATATGTATACAATGATTTCCTAGAAATTATAATCTTTGAAGAAAAGATCCAAATGTTACTATTTAATATTATCAAAATCTTCAAACTCAACAATATATAAATAACTGGATTAAAGTGCTCCTATATTTGCATGTATTGTAAAGTTAGCTGTGATAATTTGCAAGTTCCACTACAAGATAGCGACGAAGAGGAAGAAACGGAGACTATTCTCACTCAAACGTTTGATGAAATCGCGGAGAGAATTACAACGCGAAAAGAATTACAACGAAGCTGATACTCCTGACGAAGCTGATCATTTACAGATCCTAGAGAAAATTTGTTGACTTCATAAGCGCGTATGGCACGCTCAATCAAAAAGCACTAATTGAAGCAATGATTGAACTAGGCATGCCACAACATCTGGTACTCCTTACGAAGCTAACCCTCTCAATTGTGGAAAGCAGAGTTAGGATCCAAAATAGTGTATCCAAGATCTTTGAACAAAGAAAGGTTACAGCCAAGATAATTCGAGGAACCAAGCGGACCTTCACACAAAACCAACTAACCCAAATCAAAGAGAGCTTTGCTAAGAATAACTCCAGAGATTTCTTTGGAACCTTCAAGCAGACACTCAAAAATACGCTCCGCCAAGTCTCTCTCCACTTCAGAGACTCACAAGGCAAACTGGCTTTTAACTACAAGGACAACTGCCACCTATTAGTTCAGTGCTTTAAAAATCTACTTAACTGTGATCCACCCAGCGAAGACGTCGACTATAAACAAACGACACCAAACCCGGACTCGCTGCCCCCTTCATTGGAAGAAGTTGGCCAGATCATTCAACTTCTTAAGAATAATAAGGCAGCTGGAGAGGACTCTATCGTTGCTGAACTGTGGGAAGGTGCTGGGAGCAATACCGGGCGAAAGCTAACCGAGATCATCCAGGACATCTGGGAAACAGAAATTACCACCCGATTGGAAATCTGCTCTGATCCATCCGCTTCACAAAAAGGGAGATTTTACTGATCTAAACAACTACCGTGGAATTTGTCTCGTCCCGGTAACATACAACATTCTCTCCAAGGCGTTACAAACAAGGACAGAAAATCAGTTGGATAGTCAACTGGGAGAATACTAGGGAGGCTTCAGGAAGACTCGATCCTGTGTTCAGATCCACAATCTTAAAACTGTACTTGCATACTGCAAGATGAGAAACCATAAGATTGTCGTCACCTTTGTTGAATTTAGGAAGGCCTACGATTGCATTGATAGAGAGACGCTTAACAAAGTACTACAGGAAGTAGCGCTGGACAACAAAACCCTCAGGTTAAATTTGGAGGCGATATAATATAATAAGCTTCGAAATAAAAACTGGAGTGAGACAAGGAGATGGACTTTCCCCACTTCTCTTCAACTGTGTCCTTGAAAAGGTTATGAGAGAATGGCGCAAGGAACTGATCAGTTTTGGTGCTCAGAGTGGTATTTACCTGGGACGTAAGAACGATGGACTGGTTGTAGATTTCGTGGCCTTTGCAGATGACATGACACTGTTTGCTGATTCTCTTGAGATGTTAACAATGCAGGTAAATTGCCTCAGAAAACATGCTGTCAAAGTGGGTCTTCAAGTGTCACTGGAGAAACCAGAATTCTTCACCAACGTCAGAGAACCAAACAGAGAGATGTTACTAGAGCAGGGAAACATCAAGAGGACTGAGAAATTTAAGTATCTCGGCGGATGGATTGAACCCAACTTATCAGAAAGAGCATCATTATCCAAGAGAGTCAACACGTTAGAACTAGCCTATCGACTGGCTAAGAACACTTACAACAAGAAATGCCTGTCACGCAACCTGAAACTTAAGCACTACACATCAGTCTTACGACCGAAGCCCTATATGCCATGGAGTGCCTTTCCTTGAACCGAAGATGTCTGGTAGAGACTGGAACTGGAAATCAGAGAGACGAGAATCCTCAGGAAGATCATAGGCCCGGTAAAGGAAGATGGGGAATTCCGAAGGCGGCATAACTCTGAGCTCTACGAACATATTGAGATGCTCTCTGACTGTGCAAGGAAACGAAGGGTAGCTTTCTATGGCCACGTTGCAAGATTGCCTCCAAACCGACTAACCAACCGTCTGTTCACCTTCTGGCAAAACAAGAAGGTTGGCAATAACAGATCTCCAAAATAGAAAGTCTGTGAGACGCATCCTGAAGGAAATCCGTGGATTTCAGGAAAAAACCCCGATGGAAAGGTACGCCCTGGACAGAAGAGAGAAATGAGTTACACCGGCAGAAGATGCGAGAATACTGGTCAAAGATCAAAGCCCAACAGTCGAACAAGCGTGGTCCAAAGTAGGCCTACTCGAAACAAGAAGAGTAAACATAGATAAGACAAAATACATGATTGTATCTACACGGGACGCGCAAGTACAAAACGTAACTATCGGAGCACGTAACATCGAAGGCGTATTGGAATTCATATATCCGGCTCCGGCTCATTATGAACACGAACAGCTGCAATAAAGGGATACAAATAAGGCTGTACCTCGCAAATAAAAGATATTATGGACTAATGCGACATCTAAAATTGGAACTATACCCAAAAGTTCCAAATGCCAAATCTATAGAAGCCTGGTAAGACCAGTAGTAATTTACGCATGCGAAACTTAGTCTCTAACTAAGGAGGAATAAAGAATATTGGGATGTTTCGAAAGAAAGATTTTAAGAGTTTTAGTACCAGTAAAACTTATCGCTCGACAAATACCATCTGGCAAAAGGACGTGAGGCAGGCCAAAACATGATATCTTGACCAAGTGGAGGAAAGTCAAGACCCGGAATAGATTGGACTGGAAAAAATAATGGACCCATAATGGGTTTTGGAGCCAAAGTTGATGATGACGATGATAATCCTACTGCGAATAACGTGGAAGAAAATTCTATCTGTAACGTGTCGCTCGGTACTGAAGATAATGAACTCGCAAAACCTGCTTCATCAAGGATAGAGAAGCGAAGGAATGCTTTAAATTTTGCAATAGTGGCGGTTACATTACATGGGGATCGTTCATTAATCACGTGAGGCTCAAAAGAGGGGGGGGGGGTTGAGGGTAGCGCGATTTTTAAACCGAAAAGCGACGCGCGACGTACCAAAAAATACACGTCATTTTGGTTATGGGGGGGGGGGCGGTTCGTTTAACTCAAAACCTCACTACGTATGACCGAGAGGGGGGCTTAAAAAGTTGCTAAAAAACATCACGTGATTAATGGACGACTCCATGGTGGATTAGGCCTATTGAGATACTACAAAAGAAATTCGGCACTGAATTTACCTTAAGGTGGTGTGTAAATGATTTTTTTGGCCAAAACGTGTGTTTGTGTAGACTTTGCAACGCTCGTAAGCTAACAGTATTCATTTTACAATAAAAAGGTTACCACATAAATTATAGGAATTTTTTACTAGTTTCGGATTCGGAAAGGATATATTGTTAAAAAAAACTGTTTCTATGCTCCATGTCGCCAATATAGCGGCGCAAGCGACAAATATGAAAATTGGAAAAGAGCACGTCAAAATCTACAAAAATACCAATTTTCAAAACTCCCGGAAAACTTCCCAGATAAAAAACTACCAAATGACTGGATTATATATATTGCCGGTGTGATTTGCAAATGTGTGCAAAGCTTAATGCATTGCTTAATTTCTTGAATCTCTATTCCATTATGATAGAATTATTGAGAGAGTATATTTGAATTATTTTTTAGATTTACTAATAAACAATCTCTTAGAAAAGGATTTAATGAGGTTATTTTTCTTATTTTGTGTTGTATATGAGTATTATTTTAGTTACAATAATCTAGTTTATTTTTCAATTAATAGAGCTAGATAGTCATCTTTTCGTATACAATCAGTTCATTTACATTAGAAAATTTGTATTAGGCCTAATGTAATTCAATCATTTATTTCTACATTTTTGTTAGTATCTTGTGATATTCTATAAAAAATAACTATTATAAAAAAAATAAAAATTGGTAGTATCAAAATTATTAATAAGTTATTAGGTTGTAGACTACAATCACTACAGTACAGGTATACAGGTAACTTGTAAGACTAACACATAATGTACATATTAGGAACCCATAATAGTGTAAACTAAATATCTATATGAATGTTGTTAGTCTTTTGTACAAATAAATTATTTGTATAATAAAGATGTTTCTTTTTTATTATTTGAAAATGTAGGTAGTAGTAAAAGAAGTAGTAGTATGCAAAGTAGAGGAAGTTCAAGTAGCAGTGTTACGCCACGCTCCCAACCAACAACACCCCGTAGTCAAGCAGCTACCCCACATAAATATAAGAAGGGCGATGTCGTTGCCAACCCTAACGGTATTCGAAAGAAATTCAACGGGAAACAATGGAGACGGCTTTGTTCGAAAGACGGCTGTACGAAAGAATCTCAGCGACGAGGATATTGCTCCAGACACCTTAGTCTCAAAGGCAACAACCTTAGAAGTGGGACTCAATTTCCTAGATCCAATAGCAAGAACGACGGTGAGGAGACTAGCAGAGATTCTGAGACTTCGCCGAATTGTAGTGATAGGAGGATTGCGGGCCGATTTGATCAAGAAGAAACTGAAGCTGCAAACATGTTAGGTAAACACATATTTTATCTACACATTTGTGTAGATTATTTTTAAATAACATAAAAGATCTAGATAATCACAATTATCTTATGCTTTTATAACATAGTGCTCCATGAACCCATTTTATTTAGAAAAGCAGAAGTGTTTTTTTATGTGAACTGAACTAGTGAATGATATACATAAAATATACATCTTCTGTATTTACAATATTTTGTTACAACACTACTTCTACTTCGAAATGGAAAATAATGAATTAGAACTATTTTACACAATGAATATCTAATTAGGAAAGGACAATAGTTATACAAATAATAGTTGTGTCCATATGAAAAGTGTTCTATTAAATAAGCTATAACTCTTTTTTTACAGATAATATTATCAAAAAATATACAACAAATTATTCATCAAAATTACTATTACATTTTGTGAAACAAGTGCACCACCATTAATTATGATTTTATGATTTGGTATATTTTATCGCTTGTGGGAAAATAGTTTGTTTATTTTTATTTTAGGCTGAAACTTAATTATCTGTGTTCATATATAAATGTATGTAAACGGAATAGATTATTTATTATGACTTATAAGGAAAAGTATAATTATAATAAATACTCCAATAGTGTTTGTAGCTACAGAAACAAGATTAAATATTTCTAGAAAAAATCTATCTAAAGGAAAAAAGTCTAAAGATAACCAGGAAAAAAACTTTTAGGAAAAATAAAGCTTTTTTGTAAGCAAATATATAAACCTCACCTTGTACTATTTGACTAATAAATATTTTGACAATTCAGTGAAAAATGAGTTTTGATAATATGATGAGTGTTCATTTCCTGAGTCAAAGGAGTAGAGATTTATATTGGTATCTGGGTCAGTGTAAAAACTAATTTAAATCAACTTCATAAATCGGTATTTAATTACTTGTTTTCTTAAAATAGTGTCTCTGGGAAGTTCTCGTTCTGCAACTCCTGCCTTCTCACCAAATGGCCAAGGATCTTCACCATTGACAATGCAGTCACCATTAACTGTTGGTTCAAGACAAAATGTTTTTATGCCTATTATAAGTCATCAAGGCACTATGAAACGTACCTCACCTGGACCGACTGGATATGTGCCTGCACCTTATCATCATCAAACTGTTATAAGGTAATTTACAATTCATAATAGAAGAAAAAACTAATAAGCTATCTATTAACATTTTATTTTATATAGGCCTGAATTAGTAAGACCCATACAAGGAAATACTAGTGTAATAAGACTTTCTCCACATCCAAGTCCATGGTCCCCAGCAGTAACTGAACAAAGTGTTATATTGCAAAACGCCCTCACAACACCTGTAAATCAGACAACAACTCCAGAACCAGAAAATATTCCCAAGATATCTCGTACAGTCTATTGTGTTCTACCGCAAACTCATGAGAAGAATTTGATGATTATTAAAAATGAATTAGGAACTGAAAAAGTGAAAGATACTCAAGCTCCACAACCATTCCCAAGACAAGTAAGATTTTTTATTCATTCTTTGATTAAACATTTGACCATGATTTGTGTATTTATTTAACAAGAATTTATAAAACCAATTCATGATTTTTCTGGTTCAAATAAATTATCTTATCTCTTTTTAATTGCTTGCTTGCGTTTTTTTTTGTGTACGAAAAAGTGGTACTACAACATTATTCAACAAACTTTTTGAAACAATTTTATCATGCACCTAATTCATAGAACTGAAACCTAGAATTTTGGACGCCTATGACCAAGAATAAAAATGGAACCTTTTATATATTTCAATTACAATAAAATTTGTGATTTTATTTTTAAACATATGTGCTTCGAAATTACAGGTCATAAATACTGCTTCTTCTTCATGTTCCGTCTCCTACTCGTAGGTTATATACCAACAAAGCAAACTTCACTTTTAATGCTGCTGCTCTAAAAAGTTCTTTTGAAGTACACCAGAGCCAATCTCTTTTTTCACGATTTCAAGATTTTTGAACCAGGAAATCCGACGTTTTCCCGCGCTTCTACTTCCTGCATTTATTAACTGCAGTATTTCATATCTATCTCCTCTCATAGTATGTCCCAGATATTTTAAATGTAGTTTCAATTAAATGTAGCTTCCTACATTTAATTGTTTCAATGATTTCTAGCCGTTTTCCTATCCTTCGTAACACCTCCACATTCGCAATTTTGTCGGTCCACAATATGGACTCTCCTATACACCCACATTTCGAAAGCTTGGAGTTTATTTATAAGCTACCGATTTAGTGTCCATGCTTCTACGCCGTACATTCATATGGGAAACACGTAGCACCCCACCTTTATAATTCGGAGTTCCAGCTTTAGATCACGATTGATAAACAGGCCTCTTATTTTAATAAGGGCAGCTCTGGCTAGTTCAATTTTTGATTTCTGAACGTTGTTATCAAGATAATTGTATTTGGTTACCTTCTCGATGCAGATATTGTGGATGTTATGGTTAGCATTAGGTGTTGCTGATTTTGAAATGATTATAGGATAAGGTTTTTTTAAAATTCATTTTCAACCCGTAATGCGAGCTAATGACATTAGTTCTTTCTATCATTCTTTGCAAGTCTTCTATATTCTCTACCGGTATCACCGTATCATCCGCGTATCTTATTTTATTGATGGGTAGTCCTTTTACAATCAGCCTAGCTTGCTCTTCTTCAGGGATTGCTTCCAGGAATATTGCCTCCGAGTTCAAATTGAATAGCATCGAAGATGAAATGCACCTCTGCCTAACGCCTCCTCAGGATGTGGATGATGTTTTCGGTGAAAGCACCATCTACTCTCATCTTTGCCGTTTGATTCCAATACAGATTTTCCATGATTCGTATGTCCGCTGTGTCGATGTTTTTGGTTTTCAGGAGTGTTACTAATGGCTAGACCTTGTAGAAATAGTCTCAATCGTAGCTTTCTCATAGTCTATGATGATTATCTTTGTGTCAATACGTTGATGCCTAATAGCGCTTCGCGAAAATAATACGTTTTTCCAATGTGTGGTATACTCTTTTGTGTTTTATTTTTAGAAATACTATTAAGGCGTGACTCGTGAGGCTTCTAGTTCGGTAGTCGCTACATTCTCTGGTATTTGGTTTCTTTGGAATTGTGATAAATCTTGACCTAAACCACGCTTTTGGCAATATTCCTGTTTCGTATATGGTGTTGTACAGGTTCGTAATGACAATATTTTGTTCGTTTTTCACGAGGTTTAACAGCTTCGTTAGTACTTCATCTGGACAAACCGCTTTACCGCCTTTCTTGTTCTTGAAAGCGTGTTGTACTTCCTCTTTAGTTATTGGGGTGCTAGTTATATCTTGTCGTGTGTTACTTAAGGGGCCTCTGGTATATTTGAAGAGTTCTTCTGTGTGTTCTTTTCGCCATAGAAGTCTTTGTGCCTGGTTTGTTATAATTTTCCCTTCTTTAGTTATTATAATTCAGGGTGCATTTCTTCCCTTAGTTCCCATTAGTTCCTTTTTTATTTTGAAGATTGAAATTGTTGCATCGTTTTCGAAGCCTTTCAGTTTCTTTGGATTTATCAGACAGGTACTCTCCTTTAGCCCCACGGATCATTCTTTTGATCCTTCTATTAATCTCCATGTATTTTGCGTGATCGCTTTTGCTTTCTTCCATAAGCTGTTATATTTCTTTCGTCATCCATTGGTGTTGTGGGGTTAATATGTCCTGTCTTAATAAAGTCCTGTCTCCTTTCTTTAGGGCTCCTTAATAAATATAAACGTTTTTTTGTCTTATTAATTTCAAATACATATTATTCCGAAACCCTCTTCGGCGTCTTTATTAATTTGGCGTCTATGGCGGGGGCCACATTGCCCATATACACTAGTTACGGCTCTCTTTTTTTGATATCCGAAAACATAAATTGATGGTTAAATTTGCAAATACATAATTTATATCAGGGATGTCCAACTTGTACTGCTTGTAAATGCAGTAAAAATTTAAAAGTTTTTACCCATAAATGTCCATAAAGTATTCTTTCAAAAGAAAGTCCAATTTTTCCTTCCAATAAAGTTATTTTAGAATATCTAATAAAGTTATTATTTAGAAAAGATAAATGACCTTTTTGACCATTTTGTTTCCTCACAAAATTTGTAATTTGATATCAATAAACTATGAAAATGTCTATTGAACAAGTGGCAACAAAAATCAGCACGCATTAAACAAACATATGTGCAAATTTCTCAACTTTTTTCAAAAAAAATGTAAATTTCAATTATATATAAATTTTTCATTTGTTACTTTACATTTTGCACGTATAGTTTTTTATTTCTGATTTAATCTTCTGCATTTGCTCCTATAAATGAAATTTAAAAAAATTTCGTAAGAAACGATACTGATGGAGAAACACGAAAACGGTACCCTGGCAACAAAAGTGACATAGCATTTCACGTGAAAGGGACACTGAAAATAATGCAGATTCCAGATTTTGTACATATTTGGATTAATTGTACTTATGTAAGACCAGAATGAATCTCTATCATTTTTTTTTCTATGAAACCTAGTTTAATTTTGCCATTTTATGCCTTTTTAAGCCTTTAAAGATGAAATTTGAGGAATAGATTAAAAAAGATGGTTTTTAATAGAAAAAAGATGGTTTTTTTCAGAAAGTTTTTCTTGGCAGATATTCGAAATGATTTTTTTTTGTATAGAAAACCAGAAGTAAACATTTCAAATCAGATTTCACTTCACTTTAATTTTTATCCAAAAATGTAGCAAAATGTTGTGGTATATAAATAATATGTAAATGTTGTGGTATTTAAATAATACGTGTAAAGTTGTAGAATGGGATAAGCATTCGTTTTGGAGATAGATAAACTGAAGTGCTATGCGATTTAATAGCGATTAATAGCGATTTCTTATGTTGACTGGTGTACAAGCCAACAGTTTTAAAAACTCTGCAACGTCAAAATTAATGCGTGTTACAACTATGCTTTTGTTGTTCGTTATACTTAATATAATAATTAAAAAAAAATTGCTTGTTTAAAGTTATAATGGTCAAAATTAAGCCTTCACAAGCCGTTGGGTATGCATCCTCTCTCTCAAATGTGCAAACAAGGGCTACAGGATGGACAACATACGCAATCACAGACTCAACAGACAGAACTGATAAATTCTGGGAAGACTTAGAAGATATTATCTCTAAACTTCCAGAGAGGAAACATACTGCTTGGTGACATCAATGCACAATTGGGAAGAGAGAAAAAATACAGAAACATAGTAGACAATTATCCGGCGCATAAATTTTGAGTTGCTCATGAAGTCTACAGCCTTCAAACACTTGCCAAGAAAGCAGAAGACTTGGATTTCACCTAATACCAACCTGCGTGAATTCCAGATAGATCATGTGGCCATTTCACGAAAATCACAAAAAGAAATACAAAACATGAAGGTACTAAGAAGCGTCAATCTGGACTCAGACCACTACCTCTCAAATCAAAATAAGACTCCAGCCTAGAAACACTAGATTACACAGAACCTCCAAAATGGTTAGATTTGACGTAGAGCGACTTAAGAACTGTAGAAGTACTATAGAAAATATACTGTAGAAAATAAGACTCCAGCCTAGAAACATTAGATTACACAGAACCTCCAAAATGGTTAGATTTGACATACAGCGACTTAAGAACTGTCAAGAAGTAAGTCAGAGACTGAACAATACAGATCTATACAGCTGGGACCAACTGAAGGAAACTCTTGTCAAGGTGGCTAATGAACTTGCCCCTCTCGCTCGAAGGAAGCATCCGTGGTGGACTGAAGACTGTGACAATGCAATAGCACAAAGACAGACAACCTGGGTGAAGTGGAATTCTAAAAGGACCAAGGAAAATTGACATAAATTTTTGGAACAAAGAAAGGTTACAGCCAAGATAGGAACCAAACGAACGAGGAACCAAACGAACCTTCACACGAAACCAACTAACCCAAATCGAAGAGAGCTTTGCTAAGAATAACTCCAGAGATTTCTTTGGAACCTTCAAGCAGACACTCAGAAAATACGCTCCGCCAAGCCTCCACTTCAAAGACTCACAAGGCAAACTGGCTTTTAATGAGAAGGGCAAGTGCCACCTTTTAGCTCAGTACTTTAAAAATCTACTCAACTGCGATCCACCCACCAAAGACTTCGATTATAAACAAACCACAACAAACCCAGACTGACTGCCCCCTTCATTAGAAGAAGTTGGCCAGATCATTCAACTTCTTAATAATAAGGCAGCTGGAGAGGACTCTATCGTTGTTGAACTGTGGAAAGGTGCTGAAAGCAATGCCGTGTGCAAGCTAACCAAGATCATCCAGAACTGGAAAACAGAGAAATTATCACCCGAAATCGGTTCTGATCCATCCGTTTCCACAAAAAGGGAGATTTTACTGATCTAAACAACTACCGTGGAATTTCTCTCGTCCTGGTAATATACAAGATTCTATCCAAGCCGTTACAAACAAGGGCAGAAAATCAGCTGGATAGTCAACTCGGAGAATACCAGGGAGGCTTCAGGAATACCCGATCCTGTGTTGAACAGATCCTCAATCTTAAAACTGTACTTGCATACTCCAAGATGAGAAACCGTAAGGTGGTCGTCACATTTGTTGATTTTAGGAAGACCTACGTCTCCATTGATAGAGAAACAATTAACAAAGTACTACAGGAACTAGGGCTACACAACAAAACCCGCAGACTCATCCTAGAAACCTTGACCAACACCCATTCCAAGGTTAAATTTAGAGACGAGATCTCAGAAAGCTTCGAAATAAAAACTGGAGTGAGACAATTAGATGGACTTTTCCCACTTTTCTTCAGGTGTGTGCTTGAAAGGGTTATGAGAGAATGGCGCAAGGAACTGATCAACTTGGGTGTTCGGAGTGGTATCTACATGGGACATAAGAACGATGGACTAGTTGTAGATTGCCTGGCCTATGCAGATGACATGGCACTAATTGCTGATTTTCTTGAGATGGCAACAATGCATCAGGTAAATTGCATCAGAAAACAGGCTACCAAAGTGGGTCTTCAAGTGTCGTTGTGAGAGAACAGAATTTTTCACCAACATTATAGAAGCAAACAGAGAGATGTTACTAGAGCAGGGAAACATTAAGAGGACCGAGAAATTTAAGTATCTCAGTGAATGGATTGAACCCAACTTATCAGAAAGAGCATCATTATCAATGAGAGTCAACAAGTTAGAACTAGCATATCGACTCACTAAGAACACCTACAACAAGAAATTCCTGTCACGCAACCTAAAACTTAAGCACTACACATCAGTCTTTGACCAGAAGCTCTGTATGCCATAGAGTGTCTTTCCTTGAACCGAAGAAGTCTGGCAGAGCAATTGGAAATCAGAAAGATCCTGGGCCTGGTAAAGGAAGATGGGGAATTCCGAAGGCAACATAACTGTGAGCTCTTCGAACATATTGAGAAGCTCTCTGACTGTGCAAGGAAAAGAAGGGTAGTTTTCTATGGCCACATTGCAAGATTGGCTCCAAACTGACTAACCAACTGTCTGTTCACCTTCTGGCAAAACAAGAAGGTTCATACCACTTGGTTGACAGAAACTGAGAAGGGTATTAAAAAACTGAAAATAACAGATCTCCAAAACAGACAATCTGTGAGATGCACCCTGAAGGAAGTCCGTGGATTTCAGGAAAAACCCTGAAGGAAAGGTACCCTCTGGACAGAGGAGAGAAAGGAGTTACACCGGCAGAAGATGCGACAATACTGTACAAAGATCTAAGCCCAACAGTTGAACAAGCGTTATCCAAAATAGGCCTATTCGAAAGAAGAAATAAATGACTTTTGATGCTATATATTTGGATTATTAATGTGTGATATTTAATAAAATCTATTTATTATTCAAAATATTAGCCAAATGTGATTTTTTTATTAAATGACTATTATTCACTAATGCTACAACCACTTTGGAAATTGAGTTTCCCCCTCCATAACTACAGCAGTCATGTTGTCGCGAGGCGCTCGTTTGAAATTAGTCCCCCCTTTTGAATCATTTTTTGAGTTTGCGTGTTTTACTGTTCGTTACTTTGCAATTGCGCACATGGGAGATTGTTTTTTTTTAAATTCTTTATTCGTTTTTATGCTTGTAAACATTTTAAACTGCTATTGCATTTGTTTTTAAAAACACATTAACGTTGAAACGTTTTGCAACACATAAGATACACTATTCAATTTGTGCATATATTCAATTGGTGTTATTTCTGTCAATATGGAAAATAGTGCTATTGCAACAAGTTCCACAGAAGGACAAAAAGCAAAGCGTACTGTAAAGAAAAGTTTAGTTTCGAGAGAATCAGGTGAACGTAGAGCTTGCAATGGAAAATCAGGGAAGGGTGCTGCTGAAAACCTAAGGAAACATCATAGTTCAGCATGCAATGATAGTATTGGAAAACCAAGCATCAAAAATGTAATATCGGTTCCCTTTGACGAAGATGCTTATAGCAATGCAACAAGTTCTACCATAAAGAAAAGTTTTGCTGCTAGAGAATCAGGTGCTCATGGAAATAGAAAATCAGGAAAGTGTTCTGCTAAAAACAAGAAAAAGTGTAATAGTCCATCATGCAATGATAGTATTCAAAAACGATGCATCAAAAATATAATATCGATTTCCATTGACGAAGAGGATTATAGCAATGCAACAATTTCTACAGGAGGAAGAAAATCAAGATGTACGGTAAAGAAAAGTTTTGCTGCAAGAGAATCTGGGAAACATAGAAATCAAATATCAGAAGAGTGTGCTGCTAATAACAAGAGACAGTGTCGTAGTTCATCATGCAACGATACTATTCAAAAACAAAACATCAAAAATATAATATCGATTTCCTTTGACAAAGAGGATTCTAGCAATGCAACAAGTTCTACAGGAGGAAGAAAAACAAGACGTACAATAAAGAAAAGTTTTGCTGCTGGAGAATCTGGTAAACATAGAAATCAAAAATCAGGAGAGCATGCTGCTAAAAACAAGAGAAAGCGTCATAGTTCATCATGCAACGATAATATTCAAAAACCAAACATCAAAAATATAATATCAATTTCCTTTGACAAAGAGGATTCTAGCAATGCAACAAGTTCTACAGGAGGAAGAAAAACAAGACGTACTATAAAGAAAAGTTTTGCTGCTAGAGAATCTGGTGAACATCGAAATCTAAAATCAGGAAAGTGTTGTGCTAGAGAATCAGGTGAACATAGAAATCTAAAATCAGGAAAGCGTGGTGTTAGAAATAAGAGAAAGCGTCATAGTTCATCATGCAGTGGTGGTGTTCAAAAAGTATACATCAAAAATGTAATAACAATTTCCCTTAACAAAAAGGATTATTGCAATGTAATAAGTTCTACTGAAGGGAAAAATAGTAGATGTACTGTTAAGAAAAGTTGCACTGCTAGAGTCTACTCTCTCTAGAGCTTCTATAGAAAATTGGGGAAGCATGTTGTTGAAAAGAAGACATAATGTCAAAATTCATCATCCAGAAATAGTATTCAAACATCATATATCAATGTCTATGCATGGCTTATGCATGATGCACAAGATGTGAATAGCCCTCCATCAGCCTTATGTATGATACACCGGATGTAAATGATTGCCTTAATCGTAAAATGCCATCAGAAGTGGATGCACAGTTTGGAGACAGTAGTTGCTCAGTAGAAGAATTAGAGAATGGAAGTGAAACCTCTGAGGATAAACCATTTTCCACTAAAAATCTGAGTCCTGGAGTTGCACTTACTGGACTTGCTGTAATCTTGACGGCAATGACAGCACACTGCGAAATCCACACTGCTAGAGAATCAGATGAACACCAAGCTAGAAATAGAATATCAGGAAAGTGTGTTCCAGAACAAAATTCATCATCTGATGAGAAATCAGTGAAGCATGCTGCTGAAAAGAAGAAAAAAAGTCAAAATTCATCATATGTTAAAAGTATTCATCTGGTAAAGATGTCAGACATGGAAGCACAGTTTGGTGACAGTAGTTCCTCAAAGGAGGAATTGGAGAGGGGAAGTGATACCTTAGAGGATAAACAAGAACTTTATAATCAAAATCAGACAGATGCTAACTAGAGAAATCAAGTGCAGCATCAAATCATGATGATAAAATCTAGATGGATCTGATAATAAGACAATAAATTTTTATAAATCTGTATTTTGAGTTTGTTGCATGTTTTTTCATTTGTTTGTTTATTACGAATTTATTTGTTTATTTTTTTAATTTTTGAAATGAAAGCATAAATATATTAAATATGTAAATTTATTTCTGTTCCCTACATTACCTATATTTTAAAAAGCACAGTCAAAGTCAATTGAATATAATTTTTAGATAATACAAAATGATCATATTCAAACACCTGCTATTAGAGTAACCACAAGTCAGCCTATGAAAACCATAGGAAATATGAATTCAAGTGGTGCCATATTACCAGTAATAGTTCAACATCCAGTTCAACCAACCCACTTGGTACCTGTTTTACCTGCAGCTACACAATCTACTCAATCTGTAGTGAAACGAATTGTGCCACCAACCTCAGTATCTACAATAGTTCCACATTCAGTACATTCGAACATCATATTAAAACAACCAGAACATGGTAAATAACTAACAAACGTAATTAACCAACTAAACTATATTGATTCTCATTCCTTCCAGTAACAACATCAAGTGTAATAAGCCAACAAAACCACATCCCGAATCATTTAAACAACCATCATGAAAAATCAATCATACAACCTGTTCAAATGCAACAATCATCACAACCTCAATGCAATCCACCACAAATTACATCTACTCCACCGAACCATTCAAATATCCAACAGCCTCAATCTGCTTTTGTTATTCCTTGGCACTCAATAGTTCCTTTATTAACAACCAGCTCAGGTAGCGTTTCACCGCCTTTATCCGAACTTTCTCCTCCTCTTTCTGCACCCCCAATAACAAGTATCACTTCCCATGTACCTGCTCCAGTTCTTGACTTAGCTGATGATGAAGGGGATCCTGAACCCATGCCTGTACCAACTGAAGATGATGATGATGTTTTTGAGACTGAGGCAACAGATACCACAGAAAATACTAATAGTGGGAACAAACGTCGAAGTCAATCTCTCAGTTCTTTACAAAATGTTAAAGAACAAGGACATGTCAAGGTAAATACAAATTTACAATGGGCCAATATTTTAATTTTAATACAAATATCAATTTTAAAGGGAAAGGAACGTATAAGGAGGCCAATGAATGCATTCATGATATTTTCAAAACGTCACAGAGCAGTAGTTCATCAATTACATCCAAATCAGGATAATAGAACAGTTTCAAAAATATTGGGAGAATGGTGGTATGCTTTAGGACAAGAAGAGAAGAAAAAATATCATGAATTGGCTTCAGAAGTAAAAGAAGCACATTTTAAAGCTCATCCAGATTGGAGATGGTTAGTAAAGATAATTAGTAAATGATGTTAAAATAAATCCATTTTTCTTAGGTGTAGTAAAGATAGGAGGAAATCATCAACAGGTTCTGGAAGAAGTAAGTTAAGTTCCACAGGTGATAGTGGAGAGCCTAGTGAAATGCCTATGAGTCCAAGAGCTCATTCTCCTCCTCAAGTTGTTGAACAACGATCAATTCAACAAGAACAGGATAATGGTGATGCTTCAGATGAAGAACCAATGGTGATTTGTGAAGAGCCAACTCCAGAGATTGATTTAAAGTGCAAAGAAAAGGTTACAGACTCTGATTCTGAATCGCACAGTGACCATGAGGTGGTGATGGAAAATAAAGCTTTTCCCCAACAGAGATTTAGTCCTGTATTAACCAACAATTCTTCTGAGGTTACATGTCGACCAAAACCAATAAAAGCCCGGATACCATCAACTGAAATGACTCCAAAGTATAGCCCAGTTCCAACTTCTACAGTTTTAAGTTTTCAATATCATTCACCAGTAAATCCTACTGGTATTAGTGGTTTTCAACCTACAGGTAATATTTTTGTGGAGTTATAGAAACAGTTTTATTTTCATGATTTGATTTAGGTGGTGCATTTGCTTCGCCAAAGATAATAAAAGCTGAAATAAAAAGTGAGTCAAATGAAACCCACAACACAAATAACTGGACTGGTGGATCATTCATAATCAATAATAAAATTGATACACCTACATCAACTGCTATAGGTATCACAACTGAACCAATGTGGACTTCTCCTCAAAGTGTTGTCAAAAGTACCGCAGCAGCAAGCAAACCAACAACTACATTAACTATTCTCAATCCGCAAATGACGACAAATTTAATTCAAGTTGCTGAACAGAATCAATTCCAAGGCCAGCCAGTTCGATTAACATTTTTAAATCAGAATATCGGGGGACAAAACACAACATTGTGTTTATCTAGTGACAATGAACGTACCCATCCCGTTGTAGTTGTAGCTTCCTCAGCTTCTGAACAATATGTATATATGCCACAAAACTCATTTCAAATCCCAGTTTCCGATTCAAATGGTAGAAGTGTAGCTATACAACCCTTACAAATAGTTCCAAAATCTGCAGCCCAATCTGTTATTGTCAGTCAATCACAAAACAGAATACACAATAATAATACACATCAAGAATCAGTGGTTACTTCAAACAACTCACAAGCAATACATACGACAAGTGCTTTCTCTTATAATACAGGTAATGTTCTTAATACTGTTTTACAAATGAATTACTGTGTCCGATCCAGCTAGCTGAATTTTTATTAAATGTATAAATATTTTAGTAAAAATGGAGAATAATGAAATAAAATCACCTGAAAATAACTTGAAATCACCAAATGAAGTGCCTGCATCTCCTAGAGTTACAAATACAGATATTTCGTTGGCAGAACCAGACAAGGAGTTTAAATTAGCACCAACTCCAGCACAATTAGGAAAAGCCCCATTACAAAGACGCCAATCTATGGGTAATTAATACATCAGTTGTATAATATATTCAAAATTAATTAATTTGTTTAGCTGTAGTTACGACATCTTCATCCCAATGCATTCAAAGTTCAATAGATAATGGTGGAAATGTAATGTGCAATATTAGTGAGCAGTCTATGTCTTCTGTAGATGCTCTTGTTTCACCATTAGCTAAAAAGACTGTCTTTAAGAAAAATAAGGAAGATGGAATGGATAGGTAAACTTTTACCAGCACAGAAATTGAAATTGTTATTCTATATTTTCGTCTTTCAGGGTTTTAGAGCAAGTTAACTTTAAACAAAAATTTTCGTCTCTTCCGCAATTCAAGCCAGATGAGTGCCAGTCACCAAGTGCTATTTCGGTACCATCGAGTCCACGTGTATTTTCTAATTACCATAAAAAGCGGCCTTTAACTTCTGGCAATCGATCTTCAATTGACGAAGAAACAGAAATTGAAACCCCTCAATCTAGCACTTCTAAAGTGACTTCCGCTACTAGGAACGTTGCTGGAAACATTTTCTTTGGGCCTGAATTTAGTATGGAAAGCATAAAAGGCCAATACGAAAGTAAATATATATTTTTTTTCTATAACATTAATGTTGTTACTTGTACTGCATCTTAATATTTTAAATTAGTAAATGTTAGCATACCATTATACACTGCCGAGCATAAAACTAGGGTCACTCCGTAATTTGAAGTTGGAAGTTTTTAGAAATTTTTTTCGGTTGTAACAGTTTACTGATTGCTTAAATAAAAACAAGTTTTTGTTCAAAATTTATTGAAAGTAATGAAAATGAACAAGTTTACTTTGATATGCTTTTGTTGAAACAAAAGAAAGTTTAAGGACAGCATGTTTTTTGTTTATGTGGCGTCATCTGTCTGTTGCAAATTGAATGTGTATTGTTGTCTTTGTTAGTGTTTTGCAATGAGCATAAATCCTGTTGTTGCGGCACGATTTGTGGCGGCTTCAGAAGACGGCCGCGGTCAGCTTGAAACTGCGAGAAACGTTGGTGTAATGACGGGATTACGATTAACTTAAGGTAACGGGATGTAACGTGACGTAAAAAACTTAAACACATTGTTTTATTTGCGGAAGATTACGATCGACGCCACGTGACGTATCCGAACTTAACGCGTCGTGAAAGCTGACAATGTTCATGCCGGGATTACGATGAACTTAAGGTAACGGGACGCGACGCTACGTAAAACTTAAACATATTGTTTTATATGCGGCTGATTACAATCGACGCGACGTGACATATCAGAACTTAACGTAACGTGAAAGCTACCAATTTCCAATCTTCGGTTCGCGTTACGTTAAGTCGGGCTGTTTCACGTGATTCTTTTAGCCAATCAACGCTATCGATTCTTGCGCGCATGCTCTCGAACTCAAGAGTGACATTTGGTATTGTGTTGTGACATTTGTAAGCAGGAAGAAAAGAAAATGAGGTTGAAAGACATTGCTTGAGTGTTTGCGGAGGCATCCCGAAATATATGACAATGGACATGCAGGTTTCAAAAATGCTGGGATAAAAGACTCCGCATGTGACGCCATTCACACTCCACCACATGGCAAGTTAGCAATTATTGGTCCACGAAAGAAGAGTCCACGCGGTTTCAGGTTTAGTTTCCTGTCGGCTGCCTTTCGTATGAAATTGTGGAGGCAAATAACAAAATCAATTAT
The DNA here is from genome assembly GCA_944588485.1 of Phosphuga atrata. Lineage (NCBI taxonomy): Eukaryota > Metazoa > Arthropoda > Insecta > Coleoptera > Silphidae > Phosphuga > Phosphuga atrata. Next base: position 1,572,941 of record OX155907.1, on the reverse strand, counting down.
ACTTTCCACATTGTCTTTTGTTTGCTTAATAATTCTTCACAGCAGAAGTAATTTTGGACTACCAACGTTGTCAAATCGCTGTCAACGTTACGGCGACCGTAATTTCACAAACACCTTAACGTTAAGTTCACTTCTCGTCATGTTAAATAGCAAAATCAATGAAACTTTCCACATTGTCTTCTATTATTTTAAATAAAATTAAATTGATAATGCCTCACAGCAGAATTCATTTTGGTCTACCAACGCTGTCAAATCGCTGTCAATACAAGCTATTTGCGGCACGTTACGGCGACCATAATTTCACAAACACCTTAACGCTAAGTTCACTTCACGTCACGTCAAATAGCAAAATCAATGATACTTTCCACATTGTCTTCTGTTATTTTAATCAAAATTAAATTGATAATGCCTCACAGCAGAATTCATTTTGGACTACCAACGCTGTCAATGCAAGCTGTTTTGCGGCACGTTACGGCGACCGTAATTTCACAAACACCTTAACGTCAAGTTCACGTCACGTCAAGTCCCGTCGCATCCCGTTACTTTAAGTTCGTCATAATCCCGGCATCATCAATCTTCGCGTCGCATTACGTTAAGTCGGGCTGTTTTACGTGATTCTTTCAGTCAATCAACGCTCTCGATTCCTACGAGCATGCAATCGAATTCAAAAGTGACATTTGGTATTTGCTGGAGGCTTCACAAATACATTCTTCAACACTCTGAGATGTGCTCGAGTGGTTTCGGCCAGGATATTAGAGACAGTGCTCTGGTCACATCGATAAGAAAAGCTCGGAATATCCTGACTGTCTCTTGCTGCCAAGAACCTGCAAAGCAAATTTAGAAATTGGACTAATTCTTAGAAATTGACAAATCAAAAGTAAGAAAACATTGGCGATCTTACCTCAATGACATAATAAACCTCTGAGTGGGAGAAAGAATGGTGTACAATTCTCGATTCTTTAATAGTGGACCAACCAAACTTAGGAGGTACTTGAATCTAAGAAAGCAAACATGTTATTTGTAAAAATAAACACTGTACCAGAAAATCACCAATCTTTGGCGCTACTTTATCAGTAAACCGAGCAAAATTATAAGATGCTCGCTTCGTACTCATTTCCTCTTCCGCAGTTTAAGACACAAATATCCGGCCAAAATTAAAATGATCAATTGATAATGCCTCATAGCAGAATTAATTTTGAACTACCAGCATTGTCAAACCTTACAGTTATACACCATATACCTTACAGTTAAGTTTACGTCAAGTCGCGTCGTGTCCCGTTACGTTAAGTTCACGTTTTTCACATTACGCAATCCCGCCACATGTCTCGATTGTGCGGCGGTACGGCGGCGAGTATGGCGGCGGTACGAAGAGACTGATTTGCTCATTTGAAAACTTGGTGTAGGGCGAGGCAAGACTACAATAGCTAGAGATGACCGCTTTCTCGTTTCTAGTGCTTTGACAAACCGAACGGTGATGGCAGTTTCCCTTCCACATCTTATGCAAAAAGTGCAATAGCGGATTGGAGTCGCGTATTGTTTTCCACTGAATCGCGATTCTGTCTTACGGGCTCAGATAAACGTATAACGGCTCGCGTACACCAAAACCGATTTTGTCGGACGGCGGACAGAACTACCCGGACGAGTAACTCGGACGTGTACATCCTTACACTGCAACAGTGTTATTCAGCCCATAACCGTTTCGAAACAACTCGATTATTGTAATTTTTTTAATGTTTATACCACAGTCAATATCCATAGTCGTTTAGGTAGATAACAACAAAATTTAACTATACATACTTACAATTTGCACTGTAGACGTCGGCAGACTGGTGAGAAATGCCAACAAGTTAGGACTCGACGGTTGATCGATCGGCCGTTTTCGGGCGTCATCGGACGATGACGGTCGTGTTTGTGAACGCGCTCTTTGATTCAATCGTCCGAGTTCGGCCGTCGTCGCCCGAGCAAACTTCGCCCGATGGCGACGAGAAGGCTAGAGATATGCTCAAGCGTGTATTGCCGAGCGACTTCCATATGCTGGAGGAATGGGTAGGCATATCTTTTGACACTCGCACGGAGTTAGCCTATCGAAAACGGTACGTTGACTGCGCATAGATATCTGACAGAGGTTCTAGAAGACCGTGTTTTACCGTTCATGATTATTCTTGGAGCCAACGCAACATTTAAGGATTCCACAGACCGGAGCGGAAGTTTCACGATTGACACGGCATATTATGTACATGTTCAGATCAACAATCGTGATTTCCGTCATAGTCGCAGTAGTGCAAGGACGCTGCATGCGCGGTTAGTTTCGTTGCCGCTGTGTTTTGATATAGTGATCTCTGTAATAACAATGATTTTATGAACTCATGTTTAATTCTGAAATTATGTGTTTTAGAAATTAAATATATATATATATATATATATATATATATATATATATATATATATATATATATATATATACAAAATAACATCTCTAATCTTATGCAGTCAATGCTTATAATAGCATAGCTGAGGAAATCATTACTATTATGATATATAAGTAAAAATCGCGTTTTGATGTGGGCAGTGCCATTTCGCTGCGGAAATTGCAGCGAAAATATTCGCTGCGACGCACCCGCTTCGCGCCGGTCTGAAAAAGCTTTTAATGATAACACACGGCCCCACACTTCTGGGAAAGTTACTGAGTATCTTGACCAGTGTTAAATAACGCGATTTGTTTGACCAGCTCGCAGTCCAGATTTAAATCCAATTGGACATATTTGGGATGGGATGGGACATTTGCCGGACGGAGACATGTGCCGGCTCCCAGAAATACTAGAGAGCTCTCTAGAATTTCATTTTGCGAACTTCGCGACATACTGGTGCAGGAATGTGACAATCTTCCGCAGAATCTGATCCAAAATCTGATCCAGAGCATGTCTCGTCGTTTGCAAGCTGTTATTACTGCTAGAGGAGGGAATACGCGCTAAAGAAGTCCTTAAACTTGCTTTTATTTCAACAAAAGCATATTAAAGTAAACTTGTTCATTTTCATTACTTTCAACTTTGAACAACAAAACTTTTATTTATTCAAGCAATCAGTAAATTGTTACAACCAAGAGAACACCCAAAAAATAAGAATTTCTAAAATAACTTCAAATTACGGAGTGACGCTAGTTTTATGATCGGCAGTACATATAAATGTATTTTGAGGTTTATATTTTGTTACTGTATCTCTGGGAAAACTACATAAGTGTGGGTCATTTTATAGATATGGATATGTCTGAGGCGAGTTCTCCACGTACACCAAAAACTCCAGGTACAGCAAGGGAAACTGATAAGGGTCACAGGAAGATGCTTGAAAAGAAACGTCAATTAGTAATGAAATTATTTGAAGAATATTCGTTGTTTCCCACTCAGCAGGCAACAACAACGTTTCAAGCACAACATGTGGATGTGTTTCCAAACAAGTCGAGTCTTCAGTTGAAAATTCGAGAGGTAAGGCAGAGATTGATGGCTCAAAATTCACAAACACCAACATCAGCAGAACATACACATGTTACTTCTAATAGTTAGCTGTCCATGTGCAATAGTATTTTGTCTTCCCTTTCCTTTTATACTTTGGAAATAGAACAGTAATTGCTTTAAATTTTAATCATATTGAAGAAAAAGTCTAATTTAAAGAAATGTTATAGTAAATTATTAAATTGTTTTTATTCAGTAACAAAAATTATTTTTATGGACATAAACATATTCTATTTGTTATTTAACATTCTATAAATACTGTATATAAGAAATTTAAAAAGAAATGATTTTTTAGTCGTTACAGTCAACTGTTGCAATTTTATTTTTAGACATTAAAAATTTATTATTACTTTAATCATCGCAATCATCCAAGGTGAAAAAAATATATTGTAAATGAAAAATATATATTTATATATTATATAGTTTCTGTATATTTGCTTTAAAAATTAATAGTTATTTTATTATATTAATGATAGTGTATAAAAAAACTGTGTCAAATATATTCTTTGTGTAAAAAGTACAATTAATAATTTAGAAAAAGGATTATTAAAAAAAGTTGAATAAAATTTAATGACGTTTATAAGATCTATCAATATATCTTGTTACACTATTGTTATTTAGGATTTTAATTTTTTTCCATTAGTATTTAGTATCTGATAAATATACTTACGTAAAAAGTAATAAAATTATTTTGATTTATGTAATGTCAATTTCATTTGTATGCTAATATTAAAAAGAAAAGTTACATAAGTATTAGGGTGCTCTTAATATAATATCCAGACAATATTTGTGTAATATGCTGAAAATATATAAAAAACATTTTTTGCCATTGTTCAGGACAGTATTAGCAAAAAATGTGTTCTATATAATTGAATTTTGCTTACCATCTGTGTTATTAATGTTTATATAAATTGTGATTATTATTATTGTTTGCAAATCTGTATCTTTTTCTTCCTTAAAAAGTAATGTCACAAAGGAACTTTGTTAATCTGTATAAAATGTTTCTTTTAATTTCTTCCCTTTTCTTTTTATTGAAACTATAAGAAATTAAATGAAACATATTTCCATTTTATTTTGTTTTAACAAACAAAAAGAAAAAAAACAGCACATAAATATTGAACACAATATCATTTTTATATGTAGTATATAGTAAAATGGTTTGTTCTAAATTACTTCCCATAGTCACAAGACATTATTTGTGATCTGATTTTTTTGTTAGACTTATTTATAGATTATAAATTTGTTATAAATTAAATTACAATCCTGATTTTCATTTATTTATATAGGAATTTATAGTTTTTATATTTATTTTGACAATATAGTTTTATGTGCGTATATTTCTAAAAGGCCTGCGCATGTGGCTTTCCGCCTTGGATTGTACAGCAAATTGTTACAAGGTGTTATAATATTTTATAATAGAAAAATTGATCTCGTAAGTCGTTAGTAAAATTTCATGTTTTAGTTTTTTCGTTAGTTAAGTGTTCACCGTATATATGCGTATTTGAGAATGTCTGACATTGTAAGCACTTTGTACTCTAAAACGTAGCTCACATTTCACCTTCTCATATATGTAATGTAACTACTTAAATAGATAATATTTGTACTATCATATTATATTTTATTTAAATATTGTAAATTTGATTCACCAGCAATTGAGAATAAATGTATTACATACATTTCCTGCTTTTTATTGAATCATCTTATTCACATAAATTCCTTCACATAAAATATTCAAAACGTTTTGATTTAAATATGAAATATTACGTTCAACTAACTACTAGAGATGGGCATGGGCATGGAATTTATAAGCCCACAACTTTAATTCCAAGTTAACCTGGAACTGTAAACAAACCCTAAAGCAACTGGTGAAAGGTAACAGACTCACGCTAATGTGGTCACCAGGGCATATATGGGAATGAAATGGCCGACGCACTCGCCAAAAGCGAGGCCGAGGCTCCATTCTTGGGCCCGGAGCCAACTTGTGGGCTTACAAAGGCCCACTTAAGGCAGGGGGCTAAGAAATGGGAAGAAGAGCAAAAGCAAACCCACTGGAAGAACACGCCAGGACAGAGGCAAGCTAAAATGCTCATAACTACTCTGCCAACAACTATTCTGCCGCAATAACGCAGCAGATGCTTCTCTAGAAGAGAAATCAGAACTTTGATAGGCATACTCACAGGACTTTGTCCGGTGAGATATCACCTACACAAAATGGGAAAGGCAGAGGAAGTTGTAGATTATGTGAATCAGATGAAGAAACCGCTGAACACATAATTTGCACATGTGTGGCGCTAGCACACATAAGCCTTGCCCACTTCGGGGTCGCAAGATTGACCACCTTGGAAATGAGTAGCAGGCCTCTCAGGAATATCTTACACTTCGTTCACGAAGTTGAATTCCTGCGAGAGTAATTGTAGTAGGGTCAAGCACAATAGATCAAGTTGGTCGCAGTGCAGAAAGGCTTTGAGCCAAACGACCTCCACACATAAAAAAAATAGAGATGGGCATAACGAGTGATAATAATTGATTATTCTAAATCATTCGTGTATTACTCGGGTAGACGAATAATGAAGATCACTCAGACTAGAGCTGAATCACTCGATCATTCTGGTTCATTCGAATATTCGATTATTCCTGGGGTGCATGAGCTACGAATGATCACTCGGACTTGGAAATCGCAATCGGAGATGCGCATAATCGAGTAACAATAATCGAATGATTTTAGTAATTAGAGTTTTTGAAATAGTAATGAATCACACTATTTCAAAACTTAATTAAAAAACATAACTAGTTTTTTTATAACAAAAACTAGTTTGATGAATAATAAAGCTTGTTTAAATCAAAATTCGAGCATTTATAAATATTAAAATGGAGAATTATTATTTAGGAACATAATTTGGTTTATATTTGTTACTATTCAGCCTGCTCCTTCTATCTTTTGTCAGTATGTCAGCATTTGAGAATACCCGTTCGGATGGTACTGAGGTTGCTGCACATAAACACATAAAGATTTATGTAAAAGCTGCTACAATTCGCGAAAAATGTCTTTCTTTGACTCCCAAATTTATAAGGGATTCAGTTTCCTTTCTATTAGCGGTAGCTGCAAGTATTGTTTAACTTGAATGATAGCCAAAGTAATAGAGGGAGTCGTAACTTAATCCAAAGATTGAAACAAATTACCTCTTCATAGAGGGACGTGCATTTATAATATTTTTATATAACAGTTATAGATTATTAGGAGTGTAACAGAATGGTGGCAAAATGCAATATTCTCGCTACACGTAATTCATTTTCGCGAAATGTGTCTTCTTTCGAATAGGCCTACTTTGGACCACGCTTGTTCAACCGTTGGGCTTTGATCTTTGCCAAGTATTGTCGCATCTTCTGTCGGTGTAACTCCTTTTTCTCTTCTGTCCAGGGGGTACCTTTCCTTCGGGGTTTTTCCTGAAATCCACGGACTTCCTTCAGGGTACGTCTCACAGACTGTCTGTTTTGGAGATCTGTTATTCCCAGTTCTTTAATATCACTCTCGGTTTCTGTCAATCAAGTGGTACAAGCTTTCTTGTTTTGCCAGGTGAACAGACGGTTGGTTAGTCGGTTTGGAGGCAATCTTGCAACGTGGCCACAGAAAGCTACCCTTCTTTTCCTTGCACAGCCAGAGAGCATCTCAATATGTTCGTAGAGCTCAGAGTTATGCCGCCTTCGAAATTCCCCATCTTCCTTTACCGGCCCTAGGATCTTCCTGAGGATTTTCCTCTCTCTGATTTCCAATTTCTCTAGATTGTAGATTGTAGATATGGTGGTGACGACTTGTACTGCGACCTTTATAGATCTATTGTACCCCACCCTCTTCCTCTAAGCGTTGGTGTATTTACCCATTTAGATCGTCTCCTCTAATCCTGATTCCTGTAGGGATTTCAGGATCTGGGTGGGATTCAAGGACTGCAACTCCTCTGCGTTCAGGCAGTGAGCCTCGAGGTACATCTGTCTCTTGCCGAGCAGTGCTCTGCAGTCTTTTAGCATATGTATGGGGTTTCCTCTACTGAACCACAGAATCTGCATCCGTCATCCTCCTCTAGGCCTAGGGCCTTGAGGTGTTTTCTAAGTCTGCAGTGTCCCGTCAGGACTTTTGTCAGAATTCTAAGCTTGTTCCTGTTTACTTTCAGGCAAGCTTTTGTTCTTTTCGGGTTAAAAGATCCCAGCATCACTTTGCACTGCCTTAACCCTAGAAGTTCTTTCCAGGTTTTCATCCATTGTTCTCTCATTTCTTCATCTAAACTTTTGTGGATGGTGTTCACACTCATGCCGCAAAAGGGTTCCGGACCTATAAAGGGACTACTGGATCCCTTGTTTGCTAGGTTTTTACCTAGGCTCTATACCTGTGTGTCCTGGTACCCAGTATAGCGTTACTTTATTGTTTTTGCCAAGCTTATTTAGCTTTCCCACACAGTGCCACACCAGTTTGTATCTGATGGTGTATGAGCTAATGGTCTTGTTGGCTGCTTGGCTGTCTGACAGGATAGCAATTCGTTTTTTGCGATAATTCCTGTCGAGGTTAAACTGTACACATCTTTTGATTTCGTGTACCTCTGCTTGGAAGATTCTTGGGAATGTTCCCATGGATTCGAAGTATTTGGTACGAGGTCCAAACACTCCTGCACCAGTATCTTCCTTTGTCTTCGAAACATCTGTATACCACTTGATAGCATTTAACTCTATGTGGTATGCTGAGGATTCGTCGCTTCAATCGGATTTACTACTACACATTGCTGTGTAGTTTTCCTCGAAGTGGTATTTGCATACCATTTCGTTTTTTGGTGCTTCCAGCCCGGGGATTTTTTTGGGGATTTCTCTGATGCTCCCGATTATTTTACCTCTGCCTATTCCTTTCTTGCTGAACCTTACAATCGCCGATCTGGTGGCCCTTTCCACCACAAGGTGCAGCGGAGTCAGATCCAGCAGCAGCTCCATTGCTGCTGTGGGACACGACCCCATCGCCCCCGTGATGCAGACACACGCCAGTCCCAGCTTGGTTCTACTTCCCCACGCAACTGCCCCATAACTGATCGCAGGTCTCACTATCATGGGGTGTACATTCATCGCAGGGTTGTGGGGTCACAACCGCACGTTTTTCCTGCCAGATTTCTGCACACCATTAGAGCGTGTTTGGCTTTATCTACCGCTGCCTCTACCTATCTACCGCTGTCTATTCCATAGGAGTTTGCTATCTAGTGTGATACCCAGATACCTTATCTCCTGTTTATATTCTACTGCCCTCCCATCTAACAGTATGGGCTGTAGGCAATTTGGTTTTCTCCTTCTAGTAAATGATATCACCGTGGTTTTGCTCGGGTTGAGTCTCAGTCCCACTGTTTGACACCAGCATTTACTAGTTACTTTGAGGCCTCTCTGAACGATTTCACAGAGCATTCCCTCAAACTTATTCCTTCTGGCCATTATGACTATGTCGTACGTAACCTTGACATTTGATGTCTAGGCCGTTCAGCCTAGCCAGTAGTTCGTCGACTACCAGGCTCCATATTAGTGGTGATAGCACACCTCCCTGTGGGCACCCTCGAGTTGTGCAGATCTTAATGGTGTCTCTTCCCACTTGTGTCTCCGCCGTTCTGGTTCTTAGCATTTCTCCCATCCACTTTGAGATAGAGTCAATATTCCTTCTTTCGAGGGCCGCTTTGACAGCCTCGTGTGAGGTGTTATCAAAGGCTCCCTCTATATCCAAGAAGGCACATATCGCTACTTATTCCTTTGTCTCTAGTGCTGCTTCTATTTCATTTGTCAGCTGATACAAGGCGGTTTCTGTGGATTTCCCTGTTCTGTATGCATGCTGACAGTTGTGTAGTGGTGCAGCTACCAGCACTATTGTCATAAGGTAATTATCGATTACCTTCTCCATTGTCTTTAACATAAAAGATGTTAGACTAATGGGGCTAAATGACTTTGGTTGAGTGGTGTCTTTCTTCCCCACCTTCGGTATGAATACCACCTTAGACCTTCTCCATAGCTCCGGTATCTATCCGAGTCCTAAACTACTTCTAAAGATTCTCAGAAGATACGGCATTAGTTCTCTACCCCCCTTTTGTAGGAAGGCGGGAACTAGTTCGTCCACTCCTGGGGCCATAAATGGCTGGAAAGTGCCAATAGCCCATCTGATACAGAATAGTTTATGAGCGGTTTTCCGTACAGATGGACGCGGCCCTCCTCCAGTCAGCTCGACTGGCTCTCCGTGGTTGCATGAAGCCCTCGGTCCCTTTCCATTTTCTACATCCCGGAAATGGGTTTCTAGTAGGAGGAGAATCCTCTGCTCTTCATCCTCCGTGAAGCTCCCATCCGGTCTCGTGAGAGTGGTTGTCATTTCCACTTTATCCTTGGCTAGTGCTTTGTGCAATTTAGCTGCCACTGGGGTGGATTCTATGTTTTCGCAGAAGGTACTAAAGTTTTACCTTTTTGATCTCTTTGTTGTAGGTGGTAAGCACCTCGGAGTATTCTAGCTAATTTCCGTATTGCTTAGCTTTGTTGAAAAGCCTACGTACTTTTGCTCTTAATATAGACAAATTTTTGTTCCATTTTTCATCCTTATGCTCTTTCGCGGTTTTTACCGGGCAGCTGGATTAAAATACCGTGGTGATTGTTACATTTATGTCTCCTACAGCCTGCTCCAGTGCGGTGTAGTGTTTGATACTACCTCGCCCTGTCATTTGCTCTAGGTTCTCTATTAGTTGGGAATTAAACATAGGCCACACAGTTTGTCTGGGGTTTCGAATGGGGGTGTTTGCCATTGAGGATTCATTTGAAACTCTCTACTTTTTAATAAATTTACTTACGTTAGCGCTACCTGTCTAATATCCAGTACCTCATTTCTGACCTTAGTGACAAATGTTGGTGTGTTCCCATGACGTTGTACACAATTAAGTTTTCTTTAATGAGGTATTCAAAAAGGTACACACCTCTCTTATTAGTGTCCGTGCTGCCCCACATCTCATTGTATGCGTTCGCATCACATCCCAAGATCAGTGGCAGCCTTCTCCTAATACATTGTTTCACCAGCTTTTGTACTTCCATGGGTCGTATGCTGTTACCATCGCCATGGAAGTATGCTGATGCGATCACTACTTCGCAGAGGAGGCCCTCTGTCTTGATGAGGGCGTAAATCGGAACTAAATCCCGCGTTAAAAATTCTGAAAGACATAAGTAATTTATGCCCTTTCTTACCATAATGCTAGTTCTAGGGGAGACCTCACGGCTGTCCCATACCAACTTACATTCCCTGTTGCTAAGGCCTCTCTTCTTACCACCGTAGGTCCAGGGTTCTTGCAGCAGCGCAACATTCTAGCCAGCACAGCCGAGGCTGCTTTGGCATGGTGGATGTTCACTTGGGCTATTTTGGTGCGCCTGCTGGTCTTTCTTGTTTTGTGACAGGAGGCTGCAAGTCCTGCTCTGTCCCTGCAAGAACAACATCTTCCTCTGCCTCCGTAGACATGGCTGGACTGCTCATGTCTACGAGTGTAAGGTCAAGGTCGTCCTCCCGGTAATCCAGACTGACTTCCTTGTTCTCTGTATCGGTTAGGTCACGCACACATGAATTATATTTTCTATTCATATAAATCCCACGTGTGCGATATAAATCCCACATAATTCATATAAATCCCACGTGTGGCAAGGGAACTATAGGTCCGCCACGTCAGAGCCCCGCTTGAAATGGTAAGGCTTGATACCCTCTGAGGTCGCCAGGTATCAGAGGGGCTTCGTTACCGATGGCCGGTTGTCCTTGGCCACCATCCAGTCCCTTCGGCACGGGTCGCACGACACCTTGGATTAAGGGTTTGGAAGTTCTTGGTTGTTCGCCCTCCGCCCACCGCTCCAACCGGAGTTGGACTCTAGTCGGTAACGTCTAATGGTTTGTTGCAAAACTAAGCCTTCACACCGCGACAAGGTGACTTCCAGAGTGAGGGTTATATTAGGGGTAATTTCTCTACCAGACCTCTTCGGTTCAAGGAAAGACACTCCATGGCATACATGGCTTCTGGTCGTAAAACTGATGTGTAGTGCTTAAGTTTCAGAATGCGTGACAGGCATTTCTTGTTGTAAGTGTTCTTAGTCAGTCGATAGGCTAGTTCTAACTTGTTGACTCTCTTGGATAATGATGCTCTTTCTGATAAGTTGGGTTCAATCCATTCGCCGAGATACTTCAATTTCTCAGTCCTCTTGATGTTTCCATGCTCTAGCAACATCTCTCTGTTTGCTTCTCTGATGTTGGTGAAGAATTCTGTTTTCTTCAGCGACACTTGAAGACCCACTTTGGCAGCCTGTTTTCGGAGGCAATTTACCTGATTTGTTGCCATCTCAAGAGAATCAGCAAACAGTGGCCAGGCAATCTACAACAAGTCCATCGTTCTTACGGCCCAGGTAGATACCACTCTGAGCACGCAAATTGATCAGTTTCTTGCGCCATTCTCTCATAAATTTTCAAGGACACATTTGAAGAGATGTGGAGAAAGTCCATCTCCATGTCTCACTTCAGTTTTTATTTCGAAGCTTTTGAAATCTCGCCTCTAAATTTAACCTTGGAATGGGTTGCACCCATGGCTTGAAATTGTTGGTCAAAGTTGGTCTAGGATGAGTCCATGCGGGTTTTGTTGTCTAGCCCGAGTTCCTGGAGTACTTTGTTAAGCGTATCTCTATCAATGGAATCGTAGGCCTTCCTAAAATCAACAAAGGTGACAAACCTTGTGGTTTCTCATCTAGAAGTATTCAAGTAAAGTTTTAAGATTGAGGATCTGTTCAACACAGGATCGGATCTTCCTGAAGCCCCCTGGTATTCTCCCAGTTGCCCAGTCAGCGTTGAATGTTGCAGCAATGTTCCGAAGGCTGCACAACATTCCTGAACATTCCACTGGCAACGTTGCAATGTGAATGTTGCAGCAACATTCCTACAACATTCCAGTTGCAACATTACAATGTGAATGTTGCAGCAACATTCCTGAACATTCCAGTCGCAACATTGCAATGTGAATGTTGCAGCAACATTCCTGCAACATTCCAGTTGCAATATTACAATGTGAATGTTGTAGCAACATTCCTACAACATTCCAGTAAGACTGCGCCAATTATTTTTTTCATTATTAATATTATCATTTATTTTTACTGTGATTATTTTTACTCGTCTCATTTTTTTTTTATTCGTATACTCAAAAATGTATTATATTTTTAGTTATTTTTCCAATCGGCGGGTGTATTTTCCGCCGATCGGAATTTGCATACACAATGCGAGTATATACTCAATGAAACGTTGCTGTATTTATCTAAGCTCTCTCTTCTTTCTGTACTCCTCTCTTCCCTTTTATGTAGTGTATTAAGGCGGGATTAAGATGAACTTAACATGACAAGATGAGACGTGATGAAAACCTAAAACGCATTGTTTTATATGCGGCCCATTACGATCGAGGTAATGTGAAGTATCCACTGAAATATATACTAACTGGAACGAGCGCTGGTTTCTAAGTTTGTGCGGGTACAGAGAGAGGTCCCAAGGGGAGCCCTCGTATCGCTCTGTCTTCGTCTAGTACAGTTTTAGTAAAAAACCTAATGTATAATATAAATATATCTATATTATTTTATACATGTAATATATAATACAAAAAGAAAATTTTTATATATATAATACTAGTAGCACATGACAAAATATTATTAGTTTTAATATTTTGTATTTACATAGTGTGGATAAATACTTGATTTGGTTTGATACAACCAGATTTTCGCTCTGACTGTACCACATACTCGCACTCTCGAATTCAAGTCATCCTCTCTCTCTCAAGCACAAGGAGGGTGGTCTCCCCTTGGGACCTCTCAGTCTACCCGCACAAGCTTAGAGGCCGGCGATCGTTCCAGTTAGTATATATTTCAGTGGAAGTATCCGAACTTAGCGTAATGTGAAATCTACCAATTTCCAAAGTTTCATGTCGTGTCGCCTTATCTTTCAGCCAATCAACGCTCTCGATTCTTGCGCGCATGCACTCGAATTCAAGAGTGGCATTTTCCATTGTGTTGTTACATTCACTTTGTTTACAGTTCGAAAAGTTGTTTATAAATTAAGAGTTAAAAAATGTCGATTAATGATGTTTTGTCAGTTGAGTGTGTGCGGGCGTATCCCCAAATATATGATAATGGGCATGCAGGTTTCAAAAAAAGACCGCATGGAAGAATGTGGCCGAAACAATGAATGGTAGGTTATGTTGCATCTTTTTATTCGAAATTTACAGTTCATACTTTTCTATATCCTTTCTATCTTTATTTCAGCAACAGTGAAAGGATGTAGCTCCAGGTGGCAAACGCTTCATGAGAGGTTTGTCAAAGAGAAGTGGATTGTTGAGCTTGATGGGATGAGTCAGGAGCAGCGGCATCTACTTGTCCAGAATGGCCCTTATTGCAAATATTGCAATTCCTGAAACCCCATATTAGGAAAAGGAAGTATATGAACGCTGAGTCCCTCCTAAACGCGTTTACATAATCTACTTGTACAACAAACACGTTGAATTAAAATTTAGTTGGCAAGGTCATTCGAATAAGAAACGATGTTTTAGCCAATTGATGATGGCGAAATTACTCTGCAGTAAGTTTATTTCTTCAAAAGTGAACATTTGTATATTTTTGCCAGATATTTTTACTTATATTTTATATTGTCCTACAATTTTACAGAGACTTGGTGGAGAGAAATGGTCGGAAAAAGATATAGAAGATAGAAATGACTTATTCAAACTCCAACAAAAGTAAGTCGAGCCAAAAAAAGCAAATGCGGAAGTTTCCTCCAATGAGAATAACAATAACAGTACATGAATTTAAAAAATATATAATTTGTAAATAAAAGAGAAGAATAAAAGAGAATAAAACTAAAAATATAATTTTCTATTTTTCAATATATTCCTATAACATTCCTGCAATATTCGCAATATTCCTGCAACATTCATGCAATGTTCGCAATCTTCCTGCAACATTCTTGCAATGTTCGTAATGTTCCCGCAACGTTCATGCAATGTTCCCGCAACGTTCCTGCAATGTTCGTAATGTTCCCGCAACGTTCGTAATGTTCCCGCAACGTTCGTAATGTTCCCGCAACGTTCCTGCAATGTTCGCAACATTCCCGCAACGTTCCTGCAATGTTCCGTGCAACGTTCCCACAACATTTCTGAACGTTGCAGAGAGGCGGACATAGGAATGTTGTAGGAATGTTGCAGCAATGTTTAACGTTGCGAAAGTAACATTGCTGCAACATTCAACGCTGGCTGGGTGACTATCCAGCTGATTTTCTGCCCTTGTTTGTAACGCCTTCGAGAGAATCTTGTATGTTACCGGGCCGAGAGAAATTCCACGGTAGTTGTTTAGATCAGTAAAATCTCCCTTTTTGTGAAGCGGGTGGATCAGAGCAACTTTCCAATCAGGTGGTAATTTCTCTGTTTCCCAGATGTCCTGGATGATCTCAGTTAGCTTGCGCACGGCATTGTTTTCAGCACCTTTCCACAGTTCAGCAACGATAGTCCTCTTCAGCTGCCTTATTATTCTTAAGAAGTTGAATGATCTGGTCAACTTCTTCAAATGAAGGGGGCAGCGAGTCCAGGTTTGGTGTGGTTTGTTTATAGTTGAAGTTTTCGCTGAGTGGATCACAGTTGAGTAGTTTTTTAAAGTACTGAGCTAAAAGGTGGCAGTTGTCCTTGTCTTTATAAGCCAGTTTGCCTTGTGAGTCTCTGAAGTGGAGGCTTGGCGGAGCATATTTTCTGAGTTTCTGCTAGAAGGTTCCAAAGAAATCTCTGGAGTTATTCTTAGCAAAGCTCTCTTCGATTTCGGTTAGTTGGTTTTGTGTGAAGGTTCGTATGGTTTCTCGAATTATCCTGGCTGTAACCTTTCTTTGTTCCAAAAATTTATACCAATTTTTGTTGGTCTTTTTAGAATTCCACTTCACCCAATCTGTCTTCGCTAAAATACTTTAAATTAATATCGAAATTGGCTTAATTTGCATAAATTGCATTCTGTAGGTAATATTACAGGCACAGGCAATAATAACTGACAATATAATAATTTTTAGGGTAAATAAAGAGAACATTCGATTATGAAATCATTCGATTATTAAAATCACTCGATTACTAATCATTTGATTATCCAAATCATTCGATTATGCCCTACTACAGTACAGTCGTTACAATTTATATTGTCTATTATTTATATTATATGAGCCATATACTACTTTTATACAGAAGTTTTAAAAAAATCTTAGTTCGATGGTTATATTTTTCAAGCACGCTTTATCAACAATGTTACTCTTCGAGTATAATAAATGGTTTTAAAACTACTCGGAATTCTTCCCTACATATTTTAACTCCCCTATTTAGAGTGAATTATATAACATTTTTACATATTATAAGTGTGCTAAAAAACAGTGAATTTTTCAATTCCATTTAAGAATGAATTACACGTAGTAACTGTCGCTAAAGGCTACAGCAGTAGGGTAACAAGTTAAAGCGCGGTTAACTGACGTTTAATCCTTTGGCCCCAAATGGTACACATATGTCCCACTAAAATTTAAATTGTGCATTTAAAATTGTCCTCGTATGGAAAATGATCCCGTAAGTAGTTTCGCGTCTTTTATATGTACCAAGACTAATATTGTTGTAATAATAACATAGAAGACGGACCAGGACACTAAAAGACAGAATAGATCAGACAACCAAAGAAGACAGGGCAAAATCAGGCGAAACCGAGCATATTTATATATGCTAATTGATAAGGTCGGACAACACTGATCAATACTGAACAAGCCTCTACAAGACAATAATAGAGTGGACAAGACGATAGTCAATATTTAACAAGACTGGACAATGTTGGATTAAACCATGATGAACCTTAGTATATTTGCGCCATTTATTAGGGTATATTGTGGTTCATTCTTATTCTGTAGGATCTTGTTCTCTTTTCGGGCCATTTATTTTTTGAACGCAGGAGGTTTTTGTTAGCATAATACGCTCTGCTCTATTTGCGCCAGCAATTCTTTCCTTTATCTCATCTCCGACCGTATTGTTCTCATTTAGGGATGATCCTAGGTATTTGAAGTTCGACACTCGTTCAAAGTCATAGTAATTTATAATCAGTCTGTTATTTGCGACTCCTTTTCTTCTTGATGTTACTGTATACTTTGTTTCGTTTTCGTTGATTGTTAGTCCCACCTTTTTTGCTTTTGGTTCCAAGCGCTTAAAACTCTCTACTACTCATATGTGCTTATACGCTCATATGTGCCTAGAATTCGTTATTAGTTTAAGTTCTCTTTTTCCTTCGAGTATATGCTGGGGAATTCGGTATTTTCGCGCCCTTAGATTGTGCTGCTTTATGGCATTGAATAGTAATCTGTTCACCCCTGCCCTTCTCGGCCCCTCCTCATTGGTAAGAAATTTTGGAAGAAAATACAATTACAGAAACGCGCCAATTTACTTTCTAAAACTGACACACACGGTTCCTAAACTCCACATCTAACATGCTCTCTTGAAGAGAATCGCCTCTCCTCTATGTTATATTTTGCATATTTCGGGGGGTTTGAACCCCCAAACCCCCCGCCTCTGGCTAGCCCCATGGTGCCTAGGTATTTCGTGCTCGTAGTTCATTCGATTGTTTCACACTCTACTGTGATGGACGCTCTTGCCTAATTATTACGGCTTATAACCATGAATTTTGTTTTGGATCTGTTCATTCGTAGTCCGGCTCTTAGACTCCTTTCTGTTGATGTTATTCATTAGTAGCTGTAGGTCTTACTGGTTGCTTGCTATGATCACTGTGTCGTCTATTGTTTATTGTTGTACCGTTCACTTTTATTCCGATTTTTAGATCATCGAAGGCTTCTAAGAATATTTGTTCGACGTAGAGAATAAATAGCATTGGTGGCATTATGCATCCTTGACGTACCTCTCTTTTTATCTCGATTTCTTCTGTCGTTAATTGGTTGTTGATTCTGACGTTGGTCGACTTTTGCCAGTACAGGTTTTGGATTATTCTTACGTCTTTTTCATCTATACCAGCTCTTTTTTGATATTCGATGGGACGATTGTGGTTTTGATACTATCGAACGCCTTGTCGATGAAGCACAGGAAGATGTCCTTTCTTTGGTCATAGCAGTTTTGTACCAATGTGTTTAGGCAGAATGTTGCTTCTCGTGTGCCGGTGCCGCTCTTACATCCGAACTGAGTGTCTCCGATTAGCCCTTCAAGTTTATTAAATAGCCTGGTGTGTATGATGCGTAGGAATATTTTTAATGCGTGACTTATTATCGAGATTGGCCTGTGATCTTTGCATATGGTAGCTATTTGCTTTTTGGGAAGCATTATGAACGTGAACTCTAGCCATTCCTTTGGAAGTTCAAAAATTATATGTATTTTTTCCTCCTATATCTGCTTAAAATATTATGCGTAGATATCGTTTGGTATTTTGTTGTTCTTTGTAACCTTAAGGGCGGGTACTAATTCGGTTTTTAGAAAGTTTGGCCCTGTGAGGTCATGTTGCGTTGGGCTGATTGTTGCATCCGGCCTGTCGTCATTGAATACTAACTTAATTGGAATACTAACTTAATATTACTGAAAATCTAATTGTTTACACTGGTGCTGTTTGGATTCATTAAGTACACTGCCGAGCATAAAACAAGGGTCACTCCGTACTTTGAAGTTATTTTAGAAACTTTTAGTTTATAGCGTGTCTTTTCGGTTGTAACGGATTACTATCTCATTGCTTGAATAAAAAAAAGTTTTTGCTGTTCACAGTTTATTGAAAATAATGAAAATGACAATTTTAATTTTATATGCTAAGTAATGAAAATGAACAAGTTTACTTTTTCAAAAACAAAAGCAATTTTAAAGATTTCAGTAGCGAGCATTCCATCCTCTGTCCGTGATAACAGCTTGTAAAAGACAAGGCATGCTCTGGATCAGATTTTGGACCACATTCTGCCCAAGATTGTTCCATTCCTGCACCAGTATTTCTCGAATAGAGCTTCGCGAAATACTACTGGTGGTAGAATTTCTGGGACCGGTACTATGTCTTCGTTCTCGTTATCTCATCTCATCCCAAACATGCTCAATTGGATTTTAATTTGCACTGCGAGCTGGCCACAAAAATCGCGTGATTTGCTTTTTTTCAGTAACCAAGGTCAGACTGGGCCGGAAGGGACCGAGTGGCTCCCCACTAGATGCGATACTATCGGAAAGTAATGAAATATTTCATATATTATTCATATATTAATTAACAACGATACATATTATTAGGTTTCCAATTTCTTATAATATAACAAAACTGATGCTAGCCAATCAACACTTTTTTTAAGAGGAGAGGATTCAGCTAAGCTGTCAATAACTCCATCGTAAAGCCTGCTATGCTCGTCATCTTTGATTAGAACCGTTTCTGTGTTTAATATAATCAATGAATCCAACAGTTCTTGTCCCAGTAGAGGGCTACGTCTCGTTTCATAGCACTTCAGCGCTGAAAATCGTCTCTCGCAAGTAACTTATAAGAACAAAATTATGAGAATTATATAACATGCAACGTATAAAGTGGTGTACGTGCTGATGTGCATGTTATATTGTGAAAAACATGTATGGCATCCTTTGCACTTCGATGGTCTCCAAGAATAACCATGAACGGTTAAAACATGCTCTTCTAGAACCTCTGTCAGATACCTATGCGCAGTCAACGTACCATTCCCACTAAAGACTAACTCCATGCGAGTGTCAAAAGATTTGCCAAACAAATCGCGTGATTTGACACTGGTCAAGATACTCAGTAACTATCCGAGCAGTGTGGTGCCATCATGCATAAATGTTGCGTCGTCTCCAAGAATAACCATGAGCGGTAAACATGGGCTTCTGAACCTCTGTCAGATTCCTATGCGCAGTCAACGTCCTATTCTCGATAAAGACTAACTCCGTGCGAGTGTCAAAAGATGGCATGGAGAGATATTTCCCCATGCCATAACTGATCATCCACCAAGAAGTGACAGAATCGCGATTCATCGGAAAACAAACCTATTGTCCAAGGCAAATATTCTCGTGCAAAATTTAACCTCGCAATCCGGTTTTCACAGGAAAGCGGTGGTCTAGTAGCTCTAGTTCCGTCCTCCTCGGTAGTGTAGTTGACAACATACCCGCCTTTCAATACGGGAGACGCTGGTTCGAATACTGGTCGGGGAGACGACAGCTAGGGCGGTTTTCACTAACCGTCCGGGCTGCCCACTCTGAATGAATGCAAAATATGCGATACCGGGGTGTCGCATACTAAACGCCAAAGTGGAATAGGGGGTTTAGTGAGAGCTCCCCTCAAACCACTTTATTTAGTAGCTCTAGTTCGAGAAGATAATCCAACAGCATGAAGTCGCCTTCTAACTGACCACTCAATTTATCTTTACATTTCTCACTTGTTGCAGATGATTTCGGAGGGAAACTGCCTTAACCGTTCGGTTTCTCAAAGCTCTAGAAACGAGAAAGCGGTCATCTCTAGCTGTTTTAGTCTTGCCTCGCCCTGAACCTGGTCTTTGAGTGAGCAGACCAGTCAATCTCTTCGTACCACCGTCATACTAGTTGCACACTTGGAAGACTTACACAAATGTTTCTCGCAGTTTCGCGCCGACTGCGGCCGTCTTCTAAAGCCGCCACAATAGGGAATATTCATCAATTTTTTTTATTTGTTTATTTCACTATTTACACCGTTATAACATAGTAAAAAATATAAATACTGTTTAAAAATGC
This sequence comes from Phosphuga atrata, assembly GCA_944588485.1. Classification (NCBI taxonomy): domain Eukaryota; kingdom Metazoa; phylum Arthropoda; class Insecta; order Coleoptera; family Silphidae; genus Phosphuga; species Phosphuga atrata. The sequence continues at coordinate 1,552,651 of OX155907.1, read as the reverse complement.
TTTAATTATGTTAAAAAAAAATATTTAAAATAGAGAATAATTTTGAGCTGATTAAACGCCACCATTTGGGCGCGCTCTCCGTTGATGACGTCACGACACGATTATATGGACATGCGCAATTCGGACCGCGGCCTTAGAGTCTAGTCGATTGTTTATTTACTACAAGTGTTCTCGTTCTTAACCTATTTCACCATGAAGAAAACTAAAAAGCCGCCAGGTTATAGGTGTTGCTTAGTGCCTCAATGCAAGAACACTACCGTAAATACACCCGATAAGGTGTTTTTTCGGTCCCGACAGGCGAAGAAATACGTAGGGAATGGTGTAAGGCTATCAGAAGAGATGAAATATCTGCAATAAGTTGTTTACATTGTTGTGAAGATCACTTTAATGTAAGTATAACTTATTTCAATACCTAATATGATTTCAGTTAATCAGAAGTAAGTTTTGTATTGAAAATCAATCACACAAGCAGTAGATAACTGTATCTAAATCCAGTTTACAAAGTTATACCTACTTATGTGTTTTGTTTTTATATTTATAATACATCTTTAATTACAGATAGAGGAGGATACCCAACATTATGTACAATACAACATAATGAAACAAGAAGGTGTAAAAGTGTAACTACGATTAAATAAAGGAGTTCTAGCTCCCAAATTTCATTACCAAAATTGAAATATGCGGTCAGCACTGATAGAAGAAGCTCTCTCGGAGTCTACTGCCAGTAGTAGTGATGTTCTGGAAATATGTGAACCACCACAAACAAATAACGATGAAGCAAAATCCTGTTCTTCACATATTGAAGAAATTAATTCATCGGAGAATGAAAATAAACAAGTTATTGATAAAGCTGTGCAAGTGAATATTAAACCACCACAAACAAATAACGAAGCAGCATCCTGTTCTTCCCATATTGAAAAAATTAATTCATCCGAGATTGAAAATATACAACTTATTGATAAAGCTGTGCAAGTGAATTTTAAAACTAAGTATAGAAGTAAAGGTGTTCATGTAAATTTTACTATAGACAAGAAAAATGTAGCACTATCTCCATTAAAATGTCCTCCTTCATTAACAAATATTGCAACATTACCAATAAAATCATTTGCCAAAAAACAATTGTTTGCTGATAGCCCAGATTGTACGTCAATGTCTTCTAATTCTTCAGTGAAATCTCAAGATTATGTACCAATTTGTTCATCCGAATCAAGCTTGATGCAAGATGAAGACTCGGAGAATGAAAAACATTTAGCAAGTCTAATGCGTACTGTCATGTTAACTGCTATAGAAAAAGAGCCTAAAATGTTGTTAGAATTTCCTAAAAAATCATATCATATAATAAAATTATTAAGTGAAAATCTACCCCTTGCTACCATAGATATATTAATTACTCTAAAGAAAATAAAATTAAATGAGTCATTTAATATATTAGCTTTACAATTTGGATATTCACAAAGTACAATAAGCAGAATATTCAGTAAGCATACCTATTATAGCTGAAAAAATGAAAAATCTAATTTCATGGCCAACACCACCAGAAATCTACAAAAAGCTACCCATATCATTTAGGTCCCGGTATGCAGATGTTGTTTCTATCATCGACTGCCTTGAAATTCAGATTGAGAAACCATCTGATGCAGTCCACCAATCACTTACTTGGTCACAGTACAAAAAATGCAATACCTTGAAGTATTTAATTTCATGCACACCTGATGGGTTGGTTAATTTTATTTCTGAAGGTTATAGCGGAAGGGCTACAGATGTTTTGATGGTTCAAGACTGTGGTTACTTGGAGTGTTTACCACCTAACCAAGCAGTGATGGCAGATAGAGGCTTCAAAGATTTGTCATGTTTATTAGAAGCTAAAAGATGTAAACTTATAAGGCCACCATCAGTTTTGTAGTTGTCCCCAAGCTCAAAACAAGAAGTGAAACTATCAAAACAGATTGCAGCATTGAGGATTCATGTGGAAAGTGTGATTAATAGATTAAGGGAGTTTCACATGCTGCTTCCTCATGCTTGCGTCGACCACAATTTAATCCACTTCATAGATGAAGTGATAATAATAGCTTGTGGATTAATAAATATGCAAGATTTCTTAATAAAAAAGTAAATACAAATAAAGCTTTGTTTTATTTAAAATAATATAAAGAATTTCAATGATAATGTACATTTATTTTATTATAAGTTTTGGAAAGATGGCACGAGTCCAAAACAGGATGCATTTTTCCAACAGAGTTACGCACAGTTCATTATCATAATCTACCTCCAAAATACGGACTTCTTTTGTTGTTTCAAAATCACTCTGCACAACACAAAAAAGGGCCTTTTTTTTGTTCTAAAAATGCATCTGCAATTGTACTTGCACCATACATTTCTTGGACACTTTATTTCCTGAACATATGTATCGATTCATGGCTTTATCCGATGAAGGGCATTTAATTTTGATACTATAAATATCAGTTTCTCCATCTAGAGAAGCACCCATAATTGGGTAATTTGAATTTAATTTTAATCCACATTTTTTTTTAATTTTTCTTTGTTTTTCCACTTCTTTTATAAATTCATTTTCCAGCAATCTTCCCGTTTGCATTGCCTCGGTATCCCTCAATTTGCATGCTCCCATTATGGACTCGGTCAATGTACCTTGCAATGTGCAGCCTCATATGCTTTTGATGCTGTGATTCTCGCATATCGAAGTTCATGCCATAATGGACAATCATTTTGTTTGACAGTTGCTATCGCAGGTTCTACGCATGCACTTTTAGTCATCATAAGCTTGCAATGTTCTACAAAATCATTAAATTCATAAAAATTGTATAATACATTAAAATCATAAATACTAAGAGATTTTGTATCTTTTATAATCTCTACCTGGAAGATTTTATTATCCGCGGCCCATGGTCGTTACAGTCTTAAATGATTTCTAGTCTCACTAGGATGCTTTACACTTACACAATAAATACAACAAAATTATACAATAAATAAATTCACAACACACACGTTATTACTACGTTTTCTAACCTGCAATCTGCCTGCAATGCAATACAAATGTAAACAATCATGTGTCCTTTGCTTTTTGACGGTCGTGAGCCTTCCGCTCAGCTGTTCCGTCGTCTTGTTGTTTGTTTCTGTGTTTTTTTTTTTTGTGTCGGTTTGCTTGTTTGTTTGTCGGTTTGTTTGTTCTGCTGTTGTGTTTCACTCATAAACGGTTTTCTTTTCTCTCTTTTTTTTTTGTTCTGTTTTTTTTTTTTTTCTTCTTCTCGTTGTTGGTCCTTGGTTCGTCCTGGTGTTGATTCCTGGTTCGCCCTCCTGGCGGTTCCTGGTTCGTCCTTCGTTCTCGTGGTGGTTCCTTGCTCGTCCTCGTGGTGGGTGCTGTGTCTCTCTGGTTTGTTCGTGTTGTTCCTGCCTGTTTTTGTTCCTGGGTGCTCCGCTGGGTTCGGGGATGTGGGCTTTCCTGTGAAAAAGAAAGATCAGTGATTACCTATGTTGTTGAGGTTTTGGATGTTTCCATTTGACGTTGATGTTGTAGTTTGCTGCATTGTTGATTGTTGGGTTGTCATGCGTTTTCATGCGTTCGAAGCTTTTCGTTGCTAGTTTTTCTATGTGTTGCTTGATTGTCTCCATGTTTAGATCGCTGTGCAGCTGCTCATTGGTCATGTACCATGGCGAATCTGTTATTTCTCTCAGAGTTTTGTTCTGGATGATTTGGAGTTTGTAGATTTTCCTTTCTTTGGATTGTAACCAGCACGTCGATGAGTACGTCATTGTCGGCCGTATTATGGACTCGTAGATTTGAAGTTTGTTCCTTATGTTCAGCTTGCTTTTCCTGTTTAAGAGCGGGTAGAGGTAGCCTTTAATTTGTTTTGCTTTTTTCGCTGTCTGATCGATGTGTTCTGAAAATGTAAGAGCTTTGTCTAGGATTACGCCTAGATATTTGATTCGGTTTTCCCATTTTATGTCTGTGTTGTTGATTCTCAAGCAGCTACTGGGTTCGTGCTTAAATTTTTTCTTCGTGAAGATAATTGCCTGTGTTTTTTCTGCGTTTAGTTTGATCCTCCAGGTGTTACACCAGTCGTTAATCCTGTCCAGGTGATTTTGGAGCCGTTTTGTTATGGCCTCGGTCGAGTATCCTCTTGTGAAAATTGCTGTGTCGTCTGCGTATAGTGCAATTTCTGTGTCGTTTAGTTTTGGGATGTCTGCGGTGTAGATGCTGTAAAGAAGGGGGCCCAGGACAGATCCTTGTGGGACACCGGCTGTCATTGTCTGAGTTGTGGAGATGCTGTCGTTTATTTTGACTTGGAATGTTCTGTTACAGATAAAGGACGTCACTAGTCTGATCATTGGTGTTGGGATTTTAAATTGGTGCAGTTTGTATATTAAACCTAGGTGCCATACCTTGTCGAAAGCCTTAGAGACGTCCAGAAAGACGGCTCCCGTGGCTAACCCTTTGTTGAAAGCGTCGATTATTGCTTCGGTTATTCTTGTCGTCTGATAGGTGGTAGAGTGCTCTGTTCTGAAGCCGTATTGTTCGTCGGGTAGAATACGTTTGTCTTCAGTTATTTCTGTCAGTCTTTTGTGTATTACTTTTTCTGTGATTTTACTGAGACCTGTCAGCAGACTTATTGGTCTGTAACTGGAGGTGAGGTTTCGGGGTTTGTTCGGTTTCGGGATTAGAATCGTTGTTGCGTGTTTCCATTGGGTCGGAAACACTCCAAGTTTCAGTGCGGCGTTTATGATTTGTGTTATTCTGTCTATTGCGTTCGGTGTTAGGTTTTGTTCGTTGTTGATGTTATCGCAGCCTGGTGCTTTCTTGGTTTTTAGGTTTTTAATTATACCTTTTATTTCTTCCGGTGTTGTTTCCTCTATTTCCTTGTTTTCTACGCTACTATTTAGTACTCTCAGTACGGTTTCGCGTATTTCTTGCCTTTTGCGGAGTGGGTGTGTGTCGGCGTTCGGTTTAAACTGCTGTGCAAGCGACTTTGCGAATTCCTCCGTTTTCTCCTCGTTCGTGCTTGCTACAGTGTCGTTTGTTGTTTTCAGTGAGGGAATTGTTCTCCTCTCCTTGTTTCTAAGATTCTTGGCTAATTTCCACGGTTCCTCTATTGTTTCGTTGATGCGTTCTAGTTTGTCTTCCCATTCGGCGTTGTGCTGTTCGCGCAGTGCCCATTTCAGTTGGTTTGTCAGTCTGTTTAAGACGTTCTTGTCAGTCGGTGGCAGCGTCCGTTGGAATACCTTGTTAGCTTTGCGCTTTTTTTTAGTAGATTCCTGATTTCTTGTGGGAGGGTTGTTGTCGTGTTGGCTGTCCGTTTCCTTGTGGCGGCCTCGAGTGCTGCTTTTATTTCGTTTTCTATCGTCCGTGCTGCTTCTTCTAGGCACGGGGAGCTTGTAATTTCTGTACAAGTGACGTTCGTCAGATTATCTTTGAATTTGTTCCAATTTGTGATAGTTTTCTCGATTGTTTTCCTGGCCGTATTCGCTTGGAGATTTATGTGCACTGGGTTGTGATCTGAGCTCAAGTCCTTGATGCAGATTATTTCCACGTTTGCTGTGATGTTTTTCATAACGGCTATATCCAAAATATCCGGCATTCGCTGAACTCCTGGAAAGTGTGTTGGTTCGTTCGGTGCAATTACTTGTAACTTCCGGTTTTCCGTGTACCTTAGTAATTGTCGGCCCTTGGTGTTTGTTACTCTGCAATTCCATTGCGAGTTCTTTGCGTTCTCCTGCGGCTATGGTACCTATATTTCTGTCGAATATTTTGTCCAGGTCGTCGGCATTTATTTGTTTCTGTGGCGGCGAGTACAGTGCGTAGAGGGCTATGGGTCCGTCAGTTGTCTGTACTTCTACTCCTACCGTTTCCGTGTCCGTGGTTGTTTCTACTTCCGCCAGTTCGTGGTGTTTTATGTTTCTTTTGATGACGATGGCGACTCCACCTCCGGCTTTCTCGCTTCTGTCTTTTCTATAGACTTGGTAGTTTGCTATGTTCAGTTGGTTGCAACGTCTGAGGTGCGTCTCGTTGATCAGGGCCACGTCGACGCTGTGTTCGTTTAGGTGTGCTACTAGTTCCTGTTTCTTGTTTTGTATTCCGTTTGCGTTCCAGAATGTAAGTTTCAGATTGTCTCTAGTTCTTCTAGTGGTCATTGTTGAGTGTGAGCATGATGGTTGTGATTCTTCTAGAGATCTTTTCTGTTTCCTCTTTGCTGTGTCCCATTTCGGCAAAGTCGAGCATCATTTCCGTCAGTTCAGATCTGATTGCTTCGTTGCTATTCCTTTTGTTTCGGGTGGTTGAAGGTTTTGTCTCCGGGTTAGGGTTGTTGCTTCTTCTTATCGGTTTGGGTATTTGGTTCGTTGTCGGTGTTTGGGCTGTTTGTCTCTGTGTTTGGGCTGTTTGTCTCGGTATTTGGGTTGTTTGTCTCGGTGGGGGTCTCGTTTCCTGCTGTCTTTGTTCCGTTTGTCTTGCTATTTCCGGTCTCGCCGGGCAGTTTCTCCATATAGAGGTGTGTTCGCCTCCGCAGTTTGCGCATTTCGGCGGCAGTGTTAGCGGTTTCTCACACAGGTGCGTGCTGTGGTTCTGTCCGCATTTCATGCATCTATATTCGGCGTTGCAGTGCCTCTGCACGTGGCCGAACAGCTGGCATCGGTGACATTGTACTGTTTCTCCTCGTGTTTTCAGCGGTTCCATTTTCACGTTCAGTCCGCAGAATCGATCCATTTGGTAGATGGATTTGTATTCCTTCCCAATTTCTACCAGGACTATTTGGATTGGCGTGGCTTCTCTCCCTTTCATCCTGGTCACTTTTATGGCCGGGTATCCGTTGTCGTTGAGGTTCTCATTGATTTGCTCCTCCGTCAGGCCGCAGGGGGAACTCCCTTCACTACGACCTTCAGGTTCCTTTCCGTGCTCAGTTGGTGCGTGTGAAATTCGTAATTGTCCTCTTTCATTAGTTTGTACATGTTTCGGTAGTCCGTGATTGTTTGGGGCTGGATTCTTATCCCGTCCCTGGTCGATGTTGCCCTGGTGTAGTTTATTTTGTTCCTGTTGAGCTTCTTCGAAAGCCCTGCCCATTTGTCCTTGTTTCGTAGAACTATTGGTGTTTTGTTGTTGGTGTTTTCGGTGGGGGTTTCAGTCTCAGTGACTTCGTCTTCGTCGTCGTCACTGTCCCTTGTGTTTAAGCATGCATAGCTATTCATACTCACCTGCGGTCCTCGCAGGCTTGACGTGGTTGGGCTCGCAAGCTTTGCAGTTTTCTTTGGAAACCGGAAAGTTTCCTCGTCCTCCGGGTCAGTTTTGCGCTTGGGGGCGGTCGCGGTGGTGCTGTCCGTGTCCATCGGTTGGGTTTTCCTCCTCGGGGGGGCTTCGGTGGCTCTCCTCGGGGCGGCTTCAGTTGGTTTCTTCGGTTCGGCGTCGTTGGTCTTCTCGGCGGCGGTCCTTCTGGTGCGGCGGTGTCCTGGGGTTGTTCGGTGGCGGTGGTCTTCATCCTTTTCGCTATTTGGTTGAATAGCTTCTTCAGGCCGTCGTCGCTGATGCAGTCCAGGAAATCGTAGTCCTTGATTTCCATGGAGGCGGCGGTTCCGTTGGCGCTGGTTTGCATGATTGGGTTCATGATTTCTCGGTTGGGTTTTTTGTAATTATTTTGTCAAATAATTGCTAGTTTAACGTCTGCTTCGTTTGAAGTTCGGTTAAGCTGTGAATGTAAACAATACGCATTGAACTATATATATAGAGTTCAATGACAATACGGACTTGTGTTCTGACGTCACCATTACCAACACCATTGGTTAAAACTTTTAACCAATGATGTTGCGTTTTACAAATTTGAATTTCTCTCACTTAATTTGCATCTTTAATCTCTTTTAATTATTAATTTTAAGTAATTAAAAAAATATTAATTACTAAAATAATGGTTTAGTACAAATGTCCGGTCAATAAAGATTCAGAAAAAAAATATTTGAACCAAATTTAAATTTCATGCATATTCCCCATTCGTGCCGCAACAACAGGATTTATGTTCATTGCAAAACACTAACAATGACAACAATACACAAACAATTTGGAACAGACAGTTGACATCACAGAAACAAAAACCATGCTGTCCTTAAACATTATTTTGTTTCAACAAAAGCATATCAAAGTAAACTTGTTCATTTTCATTACTTAGTATATTAAATTCAAATTGTTCATTTTCATTATTTCCAATGAACTTTGAACAACAAAAACCGTTTTTTTATTCCAACAATCAGTTAGTAAACTGTTACAACCGAAGAAAACATGTAAAAAACAAATTAATTCAAAAATAACTTCGTAGTTTTATGCTCGGTAGTGTATTATACAATTTTTTACAAATAAAATACACAAGAAAAAACAATACACTGTAAATATTTTTAATAAACGAGCAAACCTAGTTTTTATAAAGTTTCTGTTGTAAACATATCAATTAAATTAAATTTATTTTTAAGAAAACTAAAGTAAATATGGAAATTTCGTTTTCGTTGTTGTATAAAAATCTTGTTATAAATTTTAAGGAGAAATCAATACGGAAAGAGACAACAATAAAACGATTTTTTTTCGTGTTTTTATTAAATTTTTTGATGTCAAATGAATTAATCCCTACTCAGTATTCAAAGTCTAAAATAAAATTTAACGGAACTAGAGAATATTGTTAAAAAAAGTTAGTTAAAAAATGTTACTGTAAATGGAATGTTTCAAATATTTGAAATTTTTAATACAACAAATACCAATTAATATGATTTTAGTTCATAATATTAACATTAATTTCGTTATATAAAACATCAATATAATACATATACAATAAATACGGAGCAAATATTTTTGGTCCACTAATCGAGAATGGGTTTTCTTAGTTAGTTGAATTAACACACTTAATATTATTTTAGTTGTGTTAAATTTTTAGTTATTTATTGGTGGGTAAGGCACGATTGCCACTTTGTTGCAAGAGTGGAGAAGAGGGTGTTTTTGGACTTGCTGAAGTAGATTTTGCTTTTTTAATTCGAGTGCCACCATGCACATTCCTATCATGTGCATACAAAAGTACACCGATATGTCTATGTCCGGCTTCCATAGCTATTTTTAAAGCCGTGCTACCATCCTAAAAAAAAACAATTAAAGTTATATATAGGCGAGATGAAATGTTTTGTTATTACGTACAACATCAACGACACTGGAATCACAATCAGGTTGGCTTAAAAAGTGTTTAACAATATCAATATGTCCGTGTTCTGCAGCACACATAAGTGCGGTACTGCCATCTTCATCGCGGATATTAATATCAGCACCTGCTTCTAGGAGTAAAGATACCATATCTAAACGTCCATGGCTCACAGCCAACATTAATGCAGTTTGTCCGTGCAGTTTTGCTCTGATATTAACATCAGCTAACGAAAACAGCCTCCGTACAACATTTGCGTGGGTTTGTGATCTGACTTCCGCCAAGGAGACAAGCATCACGCTCGTATAACCCGCTTTGTTTTGTTTATTTATGTCGCAGACTTTAGAATCTAGGAGAATTGAAACAACGTCGAAGTTTCCATGCGAGACGGCGTAATGCATTGCCGTATTTCCGCTCGCATCTACCATATTCACGACGTATTCTAAAAGTGACGAGGACATGTCTTCAAAACAATCTAAGTAATCTTCTACATCTACAGGGTCCGCTTGAATTATACTGGATATCCTAAACCATTCTCCTTCAACGATAGCGTTCGCGTTTTTCAAATGGCCACGCGAATCATTGCTGCCGTTACTTTTCTGGAGGGAATCATTTAAAACTTTCATCGCGGCTTGCATTTCTTTACTTGGAACACATCTATAAAAATATAAATCAATCAAATATAAAATAACTTGTTTTTTTTTTACTTTTTTCTCGGTGAGGGTGGTTGGCATAAAGTGCTCTCCGAGACAGAAGGCTGTGGCATTTTCGGAACTTCAAAACGTTCATCATTTTTGATATTTGTATTGACTTCTGGTAGTTTGTATTTTTGTTTAACTTTTTCAAAGGAACTCACTTCAGTCGTTACGGTTTTCGTGCTAACTAATTCTAAAGCTGACAACCTGTGGAAAGCGAATCAACATTAAATTAATCAACATGAAACACAAACACCAACAGCAAACTCATTAAGCTTTCAACTTTAGTTTAGTTAGGCGTTTGATACTTCTACCTTGTGGATAATATGTGCTGACGCATATAAAAAATATCATTTTCAATGGTATCAAACATCCGGTATTTACTAAACCGGTCTTAAAAATAAAAACTTCATGTTGTGTCTTTTTTTTTAAATCCACTATAATAGAATTATGCGCGTCGTTAACCTGCAGAAATAGCTTTGTTTTGATATTTTATCGATATTTCTAGCGGTACAACCAAGCGCTTGCGCCCACGCAATCTACTCCTGACCTTACCCTATTTGACCCAAATTACTACCCAACGAAAAAAATACAAGGTGTTCGAAGAACTTTTTGCTTAGGGGAAAATATGTATTATTTATTAGCTTGTTTTACTCTGCCCACACACATCCATTCTATTCAAATACCTTTAAACTCTGTAAACAGAATATTCAAATCAAAAACATTTACTAGGCCACAATAACTTTTGCTCTAAATATTGTTGCTTTTTATTAGTGTTTACTTAATCTAAATTGAAAAATTTACTATGTTTTTACCACATACTAAGTGAATTTTTCAATTTAGAGTAAGTATGGATTACCATGTAGTAACGGTCGCAACCATACCTTTCATTCTAAACTTTATAAACAAGTTTAGTTAATTCATAATTTCATGCTGCCCAATATCCACCTACATAAGCGCTTTAATTCAAGCAATTAAAAAAGAGACATAAACAAAGTTTTAAAAAAACACAAACAATTTAATGCAAATTATTTCTCGCAAAAAATATTGCTTTCAATTATCGGTGTGAAACTAGAAATAACATCAGCAATAAAATTTTTGAGTAAAATTAAAAGGCTATAACTTGGCTATAAATGGTTATAACCCAATGGTTTAGCTATAACTTGGCTAAAAGGCTATAACTTGGCTATCTTTTTGAAAATTTGATATTATTTTTAAACATACGCATATTAGTCATGTGAAGGATCTATGCGGAACGGCAAAGTCGATTATTTTAAAAAAAGATAAGTTTCACTTATCCAAGATAAGTTTCACCAACAATTAGGACACAATATTGTCCTCGTTTCTCAAAAAGAATTTTTCAAAAATTGTAAATAATAAATACACAGCGATTTTAAAAAAGGGCGTTCCAGGTATCTGCTTTGCAAGAATAGTGCCAGCCAACTGGCATTTTATACAATCCAAATATCACAAAAGACTAAATATTTTTCGAAATTTCAAAAAGCAATTGAATAACGCCCTAGCGTAAAATGCAGCTGCTCATCGAAGCACCGTTTTATAGTTACAAAAAAAATAATAGTTACAGTCGCAAATTACAGTAAATTTTAACTAATCTCAAATTTTCTTTCATACTTTCATACATCATTTTCTTTCCATCACTAGTGAACGGAACGTAGCTAGACATCTGTTGAAGTTTTTTTTTTAAATCGCAGAAGTAAATGTATTCCACCCCAACTTGGCTTGCTGGGTACTGTTTTATTGCAAGAACGGTAAATTTCTGTCTACTTTTCTCTCTTTTTCCTTCATTTCCTACTAAAGGATTAACTTATCTTCGTAACGATCCAAGCTTTTTAAAAAATTTGCAAGAATAATTGCATTTCACGATGACTTAAAATGCACCCGCTCGACCAAGTACTGTTTCAATGCTGGATCGGCGAATTACAGTACAATTTAACTTTTCTCCTATTTTCTTTCATTTCCTAATAGGGGATGAACCTAACTACTGAACTATCAAAGCAATTAAAAAAAATTGCAAAAATAATTGCATTTCAAGATGACCCCTCTTAAAATGCACCCTCTCGAAGCAGTGCCGTTTTATTGCTGGACGGACAAATTGCAGTCAATTTTAACTTTTCCCACATTTTTCTTCGTTTCCTACTTGTTTTAGTTTTTTTCTTTGGAGGGCGCCAAGGAATCACGAACATCCTGGAACCGCTCTTTACACAGAATTAACCTCAATGATGTCGCCGCCCTGTTATTGGCATCTACATTTTTTTTCCGTACGTCCCCATTTAAGTGGGGTGTTCTGTAGTTTCGTTTTGTCCGTTCGTCTTGTTCTTTTTGTGTCAGGATGCCACGTATCATTTTCTCCGTATATGTCCAGTCCTCTGGTGATCTTAGCATCACGTCTACCACTGTCTGCACCTTTAGGTTGTAGCTTGTCTGTTCCTTCCATTTGTCCCTCTCGGATGTCCACCTACTGCATTCAAACACGGTATGAAGTGCACATCGCCGCAGTATTTACACATTGCGTTACTTGCCCTGCCAAAACTTTGTAGATTCTCCTTGAAGCATCCGTTGTCCCTGAGGGCCTGTGTCAGATGATAAGTGATCTCTCCATGGTTTCGTGTTATCCAGGGTTTCTGTATTAGAATCAATAGTCTTGTCCAATGCTATATGACTTTTGCTTCCATTTGATTGTTTGCTATATTTTTGCTATCTGCCCTTGTCCTTGTCTAATATAATTGAACTCTCTAATAGATTTTGCACTCTATCGGGCCGATGCCAGCAATCACCAAGACAGCCTCCCTGGAGATAGTCGTCTATGCACTGCATACTCTGGTTGCCATTTTTCTCCGTACAGAGGCGAGCATCTATTTCATGTACGCCTTTTTTAACTTTAGCATAGATCAGGGCTCCATAGATAATAGTCGAGTGAACCACAGAGCAAAGAAGCCTTCCTTTACTGTTTCTCGGGCCGCCGGTGTTAGACAATAGTTTTCCTAGGGTCGATGTAATTTTTAAGGTTTTTTCTGTGTTTTTTTTCTTGTGTTTTTTCTGGTTTTTTAGGTGTGCTTTGAAAGATAGTTTCTGGTCAATAGTCATGCCTAGATACTTGACTTCTTGTTTCGGTGTGATGTTCACTATTTTAATTTTAAATTTTATAGATCCTATCTCCCTGTTGCGAGAAGTGCGGCTCCTGTTTTTTCAGGGGCCAACTTAAGGTTTTTTCGCTATAGCCATTCATCGACCTGCTTTATGGTGATGTTTGCCTTTCTCATTAGTTCTTCTTCAGTTTTCCCTGTTGCAACTATAGCTAGGTCATCGGCGAATCCTACTATTTCCACCCCAGTGGGGAAAACGAGCCTTAACCGAGACCAGTGGAATACCACTATTTATTTTCGACGGCGTTCGACGACCTCAAGGTCGGATTGCATCTGAATTCTCCTATTTGAAAAGTAGGTGCGCACTAGCCGCAACAGGTATGGGGTAAAGTTTCTGTCAGTTAGCTCTTCCATAATCTTTCCCGGGCTGCAGAATTAAGAGCATTTTTATTGTCTAGGGTTATCAGCGTTGTCATTTTATGTGTCCTCCGTATGGCGCTTGCGGCTTTCTCTGCCATTCATTTCCTACTAGGAGATTGAACTAACTACCTAAAAAACGCGCAGAAATAATTGCATTTCGCGATGACTGAAAATGCACCCTCCTCTCGGTGCAGTCCTGTTTTATTGCTGGACAGGCAAATTGCAGTAATTTTTAACTTTTCTCACATTTTCCTTCATTTCCTATCAGGGGTTGAAACTAACTACATACTTATCTACCGAAATATTAAAAAAAAATCGCAAGAATAATTGCATTTCGCGTTGACTTAAAAACGCGCAGAAATAATTGCATTTCGCATTGACTTGACGTGCATTGAGTTAAAATGCACCTCTCGGCGCAGTGCTGTTTCATTGTGGGTCCGGCAAATTGCAGTAAATTATAACTTCTCGCACATTTTGCATCATTTTTTACTAGGGGATGGACTTAACTGCTTAAATATGGAAGCATTAAAAAAAATCGCAAGAATATTTGAATTTCACGATGACTTAAATTGCACCCGCTTGACTCAGCACTGTTTTATTGTTAGATTGTTTAATGTTTTTCTCACATTTTTCTTCGTTTCCTACTAGGGGATTAGCCTAACCTAACCTAGCATATCTACTTAATTATCGAAGCATTTAATTTGCAAAAATATTTTCAGTAAATGAAATTACAAAATTAGCAAAAGAGAACTAATATACCGGCTGTGTCAGAACTCCACCGAGAAACTTTCAGGGCTGATTCTATGATCCAAACAGGAGTTTCTCTGACTGGAGTTTCGTACACCATGGTTTCATTAAAAATCCAGGGGATTCAGATCTGGGGAGCGGGCCGGCCATGGTATCGGGCCGTTCCTGCCTATCGATTTATCAGGATACCTCTCTTCGAGACATGCGACTAAAATGTGCTGGTACACCGTCATGCATAAACCACATTTCATATCTCAGTTGTACATCGACCGGGTTTTATCCATTGAGGAATTCATTTTCCAGAAAATTTATGTACGCCGACCCCGTTAAGCCATCCGTTAACACAAATGGACCTATCAAATAGTTGCCAACAATCTCACACCAAACATTAATTGAAAATCTGTGTTGATAACCTCTACCATGTATTGCGTGAGGATTTTTTTCAACCCACAAGTGCATGTTATGTCTATCGAACATTCCTTCCTTTGTAAACGCAGCCTCATCGGTAAAAAGTATCAACTCTGGAAACCGTTCATTCTGTTGTGTGCTGTTCAAGAACCACCTAGAAAACTGTACTCGTGGAGAAAAGTCATTACAATTCAGTGCCAGGACTTTGTGAATTCTAAAAGGGTGTAAGAGCTCGCCACACTGTTGAAGCACTGGTTCCAAGTTCGTGTGCTACAGTTCGAACATTAGTTCTCGGATTATTGGCAACAGCATCCAAGATATTTTCCTCTAATGGCACAGTACGAACCGTTCTATCACGTTCTGTATCTGTCATAGAACTCAAAACTAAAATTTTCCACGTTTTCAAAGATGTCGATGAATTGCAGCAAAAGTTGTATGAGGCTGCTGCCTATTGGGAAAACGTTCTCCATAAATCCTTGCAGCTGCTCGGCCGATGCCGTTAGCAGCATCATAAGCTAAATGCATGTCTGCTAGTTCTTCGAAAGAACACATCTTTGAAATACTATTGGGTAGATTTATGAGCACAACGCACAATTTGTAATAAACTAAAAGTGGACATATGATTTTCGTAAAGGAATGGCATATTGATATTTTTTGGGTTTTATCGCAACGGGAAAGAAACACCGATTATTTTTAGGTACAAATTAATCGATCCACATTATGTTGTGTGTATTATTGTCCATTTTTGTCCAACGGAATTGTTTTTCCGTATTTGTCAAGTATCTCGCAAACTAAGCGTTTTATGCTTATTTTGGGATCATATAATCATCCCTAAAAGTTTGTCGGTGCAGTTCTGGCACTATACGATTTTTTTGTTTGTCGGTATACGATTGGTTTTTCCAACAGAAATACCATAAATACGTACTACTATTGGTATTTCTTACAGAATTAATTTATTTAGTAAAATAAAAATGAGATTAAGAAACTATTACTATAGCCCAGTCAAATTAGTCAAAAAAGGGTCAATCTCGGAATCTAACGGAAGAAGCTGAATTTTGGTATACACCTTTATTTTAGCATTACAAATGTTGTCTCACAAGGCACATATGCCAACATATGAGCGTCCATAGATATTCAAGGTCAAAGGTGGCAAAAATCATTTTTTGAGAATATATCGTTTATTCTGCCTCCTATTCGCCTCCTATTCGCCTCGTATTCGCATTTATTATAAAAATTGTAGAGAATAAAATTCTCTACATCTGAAACCTTTTTTTATATGTCGAACTGTTTTTGAGATAGAGGAAGCAGAGTATATGGCTGCTCATGAGCGCTCCCATGAGCAGCCATACATACCTTAACCCAAGGTAAATCCTGAATCCCAATGTATTATACCGTTTTTTTTTACTTAATTGTTAAATATTACTTAAATAACAATTTAATACCTTATACTGTTTTTTTATTTCTTTTAAATCAAATAGACATCAAATATTACTTACCTTTGACATACAAATAATTAAATAATGAAGTAAATCATTCTAAATATATTTTAATGTTATTCTAATTCAAACTTAGGGATGGGGTTGGGTACTGCAAAATGAAATCCTCACGCCGGTAACAACACTTTTACCACCAGCACCAGATGAACTACTCACTTAAATATTCTGCAACTGCAAGAATGTTTGTGGTTTGCGTCGTGGTTTCCATAAGTTAGGGATGCAATGTTGTTTAGCTTTTGGTCAATGCAATGTAAAAAAAAAACAGTATAATACCTTGGCATTCAGGATTTACCTTGCGCTAAGGTACGTATGGCTGAGCGCTCCACTGCGTCCTCTATTTAAAATAGTATAACAGTAAACAGTTCGACGTATAACAAAAGGTCTCAAATGAAATTTATTCTCTACAACTTTTATAATAAATGCAAATACGGCAGGAGGCAGAAAAAACGAGATAATTTCAAAAAACTTGAAACCTTTGACCTTGAATATCTAAGGATGCTCACATGTTGGCATATGTGACTTTTGAGACAACATTTGTAATGCTAAAATAAAGGTCTATACAAAAATTCAGCTTCTTCCGTTAGATTCCGGGGTGAAATGCTAAATTACGCGCTATTACTATTAGTATGCAAAACATTCACTAAAATATGTGAAAAGTAAAAAAAAAAAAAAATAAGGAGACTATATAAAATATAAAAAAGACTTGAAAACACAAAAACGTATATTCATTAACATTTGATCCTTAGAATCCGAGATTAACTGAAGAGTTTTTGAAATAATATTTATTTAAAGGAATAACATGGAATCGTTGCTTTGAATCTCATCAAAAATACAAATAAACATAATTTTAATTATTTCCCAGTAATAAATTTGGTAATCTGTAAACAAATCACGTCCACATTCGTTAGAAACTTTGATTGATTTGTATATACTTACATAAGACCCTACTTACAGAACTACACTATACCTTAAAAGTTTGCAAAGAAAAGTTTTACCTTTGGTGAAATACAATGTATTTTTTTGAAAATAGAAGAATTGAAGGAAAAAATGACAAAAGTTTACTAGATTGATTATTTATATCTTGTTGAGTTTGAAGATTTTGATAATTACTAGATTGATTTGCTATTATTTTTTTCACAATTTTTTTTGAAATGATTGAAGGCATAATTGAAAGAAAATATGAGAAAAGTCCGAATTTACTCTCTTTCGCCGGGCTGCCAATCAAACAGTGCCCGTTTGGAGTACAAAGTTGGGATGGAATACATTCACTTTTGTGATTTTTTCAAAAAGACTTCACACATGCCTAGGTAGATTCATTCTCTAGTGACCTGTGAAAGTAAATTTGAGGAAAGGTAATATTTACTGCAATTTGCCGGCCTTGCAATAAAATACTTCTGTGTCGAGTTGCTCTATTTAAAGTCTTAGCGCAGTGGGAATTGAAAGAAAATGTGAGGATAGTTAAAATGTTTGCCGGTTTGCCGGTTTAATTTGCCAGTCTTGCAACAAAACAGTGCCCGGCGAGCGATTTACTTCTGCGATTTTTGCAAAAACTTTCACACATGTCCAGCTGCATTCATTCACTAGTGATGTGCTTCGTAGAGCAGCTGCATTTTAAGTTTGGGCGTTATTCAATTGGTTTTTAGAATTACGAAAAATATTTTATTTTGTTGGTAGGCAAGTTCATTCTCACTGATAGTCAGTCATATTTCAAAGAAAAATTGATAAAAGTTGATAATTACTACTTTGCAATCTTTGTATAAAATGCCAAATGTCTAGAATGAACTTTTTTAAAAACTAGCCTTATTATTTCGATTTTTTTAAAAACTGTTTTTTAGAAATGAGGCATATGCTGTGGGCTAATAGATTTTAAATTTCTGGAAATTATCTTGGAATATATTGAAAAACCATTAACTTTTCCGTGCCACGTGTAAACATTGACTACGTGTACTATGCGTACGTGTACTATGCGTATGTTTAAAAATCTATTTTTCATATTTTATGATGTCGCTTACCATGTAACAGTTTTGTGGAGAAAATTTTGAAAAACCTTCCAATAAGAAAGTCAATAAATAGCCTTTTGAAATAAAACATTTACGCACAATTTTGAAAAATCTCTATCAATAAGAAAGTTTTTGAAATAAAAATTTTACGCAAAATTTGTATTGCTGAAAGTTATTGCCAGTTTGACACAGATCTTTCAAATACAGAACTGTTTCAAAATTACAAATATTAATTTTGTTATCAAAATTTTACCATATAAAATAAAATTTGTTGCAAAACAACGTAAGTTTCCAAGTTCGTAGATTAAAGGAAAACAATAACAATTTTACTAGTTATTTTCTACGCATAAATTTAAAATCACATCCTATTATGTATTTAGCTAAATATAGAAATTCAACATATTTGTGTTGTTGTAGAGCGAATAATTTATGCCTTACATATACAATACCATTCAAAACTAGAGAAACTTATTTTTCCATCAGATAACACGAAGAAACCGTAGTTTGAGATTTTAATTACTCGTTTGATTTTACAATTAATGTTCAAATGTGGAGAAACTGTTAATAAATCATGGCAACAGTATTATATCGCATATAAATTGTATCGCTTGCTATGAAGAACTTTCAAAATAGAGATCTGAATTCAAACAGGCCGCCGCTCTAAAGCAATTCAATTTAAACCGGTGCATAATATCTTAATCTGTATATTTACATAATAGTGTAGGGATAGGGTTTAGCCCTCCAAAATTTAATCGACTTAGAAAAGCCATTATTGATGAGTAATACTAACAATAAAATAAGTGATTCAAAATAAATTGCGTGTTTCTATCAAAATTGTAATAAACTTACGTGCATAGAAATCGACTGTAAACATTTGATTTTAAATTATTATTTTTTTAGAAACTATTTATGAGATGAAATAAAGATATATACTGTTAGAAAGACAATTTAATATGCTTTAACCCTTTGTAGACGGAGCCGCTCGACGAGCGACCTTCGCTGTGGACGAGAGGTATTGGAGTGCGCAGTAATGAAAATAAACACGTTGAACGTGAAAACTAACTACTAATCCTAACTAACTAAAAAATATATATTTGTTAAGATCGGTCTCTTCTCAATTTTTCGGTATGTATGGGATTTCGGAATTTTTAAGTATGGGATCTTGCATTTGTTGTCCAATGACCAATACTCATTTAGGTTCGGAAGTGGCATTGACCCAATAAGCAATATTATGGCGAGAAATGCTCGCAACTCCTTCGTTGTGATATCAGTCCATAAATGCCATGCGCACCGTTTTCCTCGAATTTTATTATGTGCGTAGCGATTAGTCTCGAAATAGTATTGAGAGTATTGAAATACTCCAATGGTTCTGAGTACCTACGTTCCGTGATCCAGATCAAAATGGTATTTTTTTCATGACATCCTCATTTGTCACATTCCTCCATTCGTTAGCAGGACTGTTATTACTTTCTTAAATATTTTCTTCTCCGCCACTGCTACTATCACTGCTAATGTTGAAATGCTGAGTGAATTCCTTATTGTAGAAATTTCACTTCCACTGGATGAAGCAATACCGTCATCTTCCCTCTTGTCAGATTCGAAGTAGTATTCATCAGTACTGTCACAATCTAGGGTATCATCTCCAAATATTTTGGCCATCGTGTGAAGTATAAGATTCGATTAAAAATATAAAAAGCGACAGATGTCGCGAGCCACTTCATAATATGCCGACACTCGTCCGCAAAGGGTTAATATGAGTTTAAATTTATCAAGAATGCTTATCGTTTATAGGCGTAGCAAGCGGTAAACAAAAACGAATGTATTTATGTGGTAGTTGTAACGTGAATAACAAACTTGTGAAAGATTGTAATTATTGCCTTTCCAATTGATGTTTGCACATTATTTGTTTTTCATAATTTGATTAGTTTTCAAGAGTGTTAGTCAAAAGTCGCTCAAGTTTTTGTTCTAATCGAAAATGGACTTAGCCAGCGAGCTGTTGCTCGACAACTGGATATGACAAGCACCGCGGTTCGAAGAGTGTTGCAATGTTATGAGGAGACTTTACTACCTTTCATAGACGACTTGGTACAGGCAGGACGAGATTTACAACGGACTGGGATGACGGCTTTATTGTGTCAACCTCATTTAGAAATCGTCACCTTAATGCTGTTCAACTGCAACAACAGCTCCGTGAAGTACGAAGAGTGGCTATTAGTCAGTGGACAGTAGGACGAGTCTACAGGAAAGTAACTTGTCCCCTAAGATACCCACAATTTGTCAAAAACTTACCTCAGCTCATCGTCAAATACGCCTGCGTTTTGTAAGGGATCATTGAAATTGGACGTTGGAACAATGGGGGACTGTTGTGTTCTCAGATGAGACCAGAATATGGCTCTATGATAGCGAAGAAAAGTGAACCGGAGACGAAGAGAGCGATTTGAATGCTGAGAATGCTGCATTGAAGAGCGGACTGCTCATAGAAGTGGTACCTGCATTATCTGGGGTGTAATTTCTATAGAAGCACGAACCGACCCTGCTTTCATTATTAGGGTCGATCGTGGTCATGTGAGGCGAGGTTTAACAGCTAGGTACATCGCGATGATTTTAGCTAGTCGTGTGGTACCTTACGTCGACTACATTGGAGAAGAATTTATCTTTATGCATCACAATGCGAAGCCGCACAAAGCAAGAATTGGTTTTCGGGTTATAGAGTGGACAGCATGCAGTCCCGACCTAAATCCGATAAAACTTTTATGGGATGAGCTTAAACGAAGATTTCGAGCTAGGCTTCCTGAACCAAACCTCGATCCCAGAGCTTATTGTTGTAGTAGAAGAAGAGTGGCTTAAGATTCCACAAGAAACAATCGCGAACTTAATTAGATCTATGCCTAATCGTATGAGAGATGTTATTTGGGCAGGAGGAGGTCATACCCATTATTACAAATTGTTAATTTAGATAATTGTCAATAACCATATTTCCTTTAGTAAAAAAGTTAATTTGTTTCATGAGTTAATTCTACGATGTTAAACACAAAAAAACAAAAAAAACAAAAATTTGACAGCTTAAGTCCAACCCTCTTTAACATCATGATGAACGAAATAATGAAAGAGGTCAATAACACAGGAACAGGATACAGAATGACTAACAACTGCCTCAAGGTAATATGTTATGCAGATGATGCCACACTAATATCAGAGAATGAAGACGACCTACAAAGATTACTATTTGCACTCAATAAAATCGCCAAAAAATTCAACATGATCATATCAACAGAAAAAACTAAATCATATGGTTATATCCAAAAAGCCTGTCTTGTTTCATTAAATTCAATTCCTAAACCTAGGGTCGCAAATATAGAGCAGCAGAAACCTGATTGAGAAAGTAAGAGCGAACTGCATCCAAGCATCATTCATTTCCGGTATCCTAAAAGACCTAATATGGAAAAACAAATATATGACGGCAGAATGCAAGATAATGATATATAAAACCCAAAACACAAAAGTACGAAAAACGAAATAAATTTTAATAAACCGCAGCTCATATTAAAGCATATTAAATTTTCTTTTAAATGGCATATTTCCATATTTCATCTCATAAATAGTTTCTTACTATTTTGGCAGTAAGTTTTGGCTGTTTTTGGCAAACATTTGGCAAACGTGTGGCACACGTTTGCAAAATGTTTGCCGCAAACTCCAAACTTCAAGCCTTGAATAAACACAAGCGTGTGGATAAGGCAACAAAGGCTCCATCAAACAACACTCGATCAAATCGGTCGCAAGCGATTGCAAACTAAGGCAAATGTATACCAAACATTTGGATTTGTGAGTTTGCCAAGCGTGTGGACGCAGCATAAAGAAAAATAGTTAAAGTCAAAAGTTTACAGTGGGCCGATTTCTATGCACGCAAGTTTATGATATAATAAATATAGAAGAAAAGCTATTAGAAAACCTTAAATTACAAATTTTTAATTGCCAAGGTGGAATTGGCATATCATTTGTCTGATTGTAATATGATATGTAAACGTTACAATTGAAATGAATGACTAATTCCTGTCGAACTAAAATAAATCTAATCCATCTCGATATTATGATATTCTTTGGGGGAGATAGTTTTAAATCAAAAGATCAACCCCAAGTATAATAAGAGAATGGTTAGTCATTGACCGAGTGACTTTAAGGCAAGGGTTTCATTTTGTATTTTTGAGATAGGGCCAAAAATAAAATGGAATTATGAATAGATTTCAATAACCGGAGATTATAAACTCCAATATACTAAGGAAAATATAGGTCCGTGTCGCTGATGTTTCCAGTATCTCAAAGCATGCGGGCAAAATTATAAAAAGGTTTCTCTTGTTGTAAATTAAGTGTAATAAGTAGCTTAGCTCAAAGTCCGTATATAACCTTAACTGGAATACTGGGTTTACGTGACCTCCTGCTTACAAAAATTACAAAATCTACTATCGTTTTGGATGGAAGTATGGATTACCACGTAGTAACGGTCGCAACTAGGGCTTCACAAAGAGAACGATATTTTTCTCGTCTCGTAAAAGAGAGACGAGACCGAGACGAGACAGATTTAAAAATTATTCTCGCGAGAGCGAGAGCATATATGATCTCGCTACCTACGTCCGACCTACGATCGCAACTAGGGCTTCACAACGAGAACGATATTTTTCTCGTCTCGTCTCGTCTCGTAAAAGAGAGTCGAGACCGAGACGAGACAGATTTAAAAATTATTCTCGCGAGAGCGAGAGCATATATGATCTCGCTCTCGCGAGACACGAGAGCGTATATGGTCTCGCTTTTGTGAGACACGAGAGTCTAGTTTCTAATCTCGTTCATACTTCTTCTTGAATCTTTGACTCTGACACGGGCAACCGTAATATTTTCAAGCATAAATTTGAACTGCTCGTTCTTTGCTCGGGCAAGTTACCATTACAAATGAAACGAAATACTAATAAATAAAATAATTTTAAAAATATTGTTCTCCGAGGGCAGAAGAACCTCGTGGTTCGATAGCCCTTTGTATAATTATAATCCTCATCTATGTCATCTATTCCAAAAATAAGTGTTGTTATAGAAGATAATGGTTATGAAACAAAATATTAATAAATAAAATAATTTTAAAAATATTGTTCTCCAAGGGCAGAAGTGGTCGATAGCCCTTTGTATACAGTGTACAATAAATATATTCACTCTCTATTGTTCTCCGCTTTTAACAAGTCCATTTTTGAAGTAAAGGGGCGTACAAATAAGCGTAAGCAGGTTTAGCGTTAGGGTTTTTCTTACTTTTACCGACAAAGGAAGGGATGGAGGTGAATATTTCTATAATAAATCTTACGTAAGGCAATATGTTACAAACACAATTAGTTAAAAAAAAAATACGTATTTTGAGGTGGGGGGGTTTACGATATTCTTATTTTTGTTTATACAGGGGATGGGGCTCCAAAATCATTGAAAGCTTGCTTATGTAATACCTGAATGCACCCTAAGCTGCAAATTATTGATTCAAAAAGTAGTCATAAATTTTAAAATTTCAAAAAAAAGTTACAGACAATCGGAACATTATTACATAATATCTGCATATCATTACAGAATTATCCTTAAAGGAGATCTGAA
This sequence comes from Phosphuga atrata, assembly GCA_944588485.1. NCBI lineage: Eukaryota > Metazoa > Arthropoda > Insecta > Coleoptera > Silphidae > Phosphuga > Phosphuga atrata. The sequence goes on along the minus strand of OX155907.1, from coordinate 1,528,992 downwards.
TATCATTAAAGAACATCGGAATGTCATTACAGAATATCTAAATATTATTACATAATATATGAAAATCCTTGCAGAATATCTGAATTTCATTGCAGAATATCCGAATATAATAGACCTTTTTGCGATTAGTTATGCGCATGCGCATCCATAACGCAGCATGTGGACGTAGCATAAAGAAAAATAGTTAGTCAAAAGTTAACATTGAAATTTTAAACAAATTTTTAATTGCCAAGGTAGAATTGGCATATCATTTGTCTGATTGTGAGATGAAATGTGAAAGTTTGAAAGGCGGGAATATGAAAGTTTCTGGCAAATAATAAGGTCTATTACAGAATATCTGAACTTCATTACAGAATAACCGAATATAATTACAGAATATCTGAAAATATCTAATTTTTTTACTGGCGCTGTAACATATACATGTTTATTTTTTATAAAAAAACTTCATGCTTAAAGTCTGAAATTATATCTCCTTGGGATTCGACACGGAAAAGTTCCACTGCGAGTTAATCATCAGTGACCACGTGTCGTTCAAGTCATCTCCAAGAAATGTGAAACTATGTAAATGGTTAGACTAGATGAATAGATAAGCATGTAATTGATACATAAAAAAAAAACAAACAAAAAGGAAAACGATAATTAATGTTTCTTGAGATAAAAGCACTTTTTATATATTTAGTTTTTATCTGTGACATTTCGTTGGGCTTTGTCAGAGGTTTCAGATTAATGACCTAATTTAAAATTGTATTTATTTTTTTTGATAAAAACCGATAAAATATTTTTTTTAAACAAACAAATTAGATTATTTCAGGGGTCAGCAACCAACTCATGATGAACTAGAATTTAGACAAAAATTGAACAGGTCGTCTCTGTTTCGTTTTGTCTAAACTCTAGTTCATCATGAGTTAATTGCTGACACCTGAAATAGAATAATTTGTTTATTTGGCTAAACAATACTGGACACACCAGACTTTGTAGACAAGAATCAACAAACAAGACTTGACAGACAAATCTGGACAGATAATGCTGGACAAGCAACAATGGACAGATTCAACTGTACAGACCATAATTAATAGAGAAAAATCTACTATAGTTACCACAGGCGGATGCAGGGGTACGATCGCCGCTTCCTATTGGGCTTCTAATAGAAAAAATAATACTCACCATTATGAAAATCCTGACTCTGACATTATAATCCAAAAATGAATTAACAAAAAGTCATTAGTTCAATAGTAAAATTTACGTGTCATTGTTTTACAGTTTGATGTATTGATAAATGTTATTTTTAATTTCTCAATTTATTATTTGCTATCCGAATTACTTGATTCTATTTAAATGAACCAAATAGATCACGCTGTTGTTGACAATAGAGCAGCAAAGAGTAACAAATGACAAGTCAAGGAGGGGTGCATACTGTGGATCAGATCATTTATTAACACAAATCTATTTTAGGTGTAGAGTACGGCAAAACAACAGGCAGGAACTCACAAAGATATACACCAGGCTATGGGAAATTAAAAGCACCGGAGATGAGAATACGGTATGAGCAAGAGATAACACGAAAGCTATCCACACAAAATAACCAACATGACACCATAGCGAACCAATGGAAGAAACTAAAACGAACAGTTACTGAAACAGCAACAGAAATCTTATCACAAAAGAAAAAAGAAAAGAGGGATGAATGGTTCGACAAGGAGTGCGAGAAAGCAATAGGGGACCGAAGCCAAAAATATAAGAAATATCTTGAAAGGAAAACAAGAGAGAGTTTCATGCGACCAGGCGTGCAGCAGACAGAATATGTAGATACAAGAGGAGAGGATATGAGAACAAGCTCATAGCTAAGATGCAGGAGAACAAATAGAATGGGGCCAGAAAAGCCTATAAACACCTAAAAGGCACACGAAGAAGCTACACCCCACGCACTACCCTAATCGAAAATCATGACGGACAAACGGAAAGCGACTCGAATAAAACTAAGAACATCTTTAGAGAACATTTCCAGAAACTCTTAACGAAAAGAGAAGAAATGGCAGAAGACATAGGAGAAATTAACGAGTTCGAACTGGACAGCGCAGAACCCCCATATTTCGAGGAGACGAAAGACAAAATGAATACACAAAATGAAAGGGAAGAAGGCACCGTGGATAGATGGAATACCAGCTGAGGCATACAAACTAGGTGGACAACACCTAATGCAACAAATACACTACCTCATAGTAAAAATCTGGGAAGAAGAGACGCTCCCAGAAGTCTTCAAAACAGCAATAATCATCCCCATCCATAAAAAGGAGACAAACTGAAGTGCGATAACTACCGAGGAATTAGTATGCTCTGCACTGTGTACAAAATACTAACGTATATATTTAACGCACGACTACATAAGTAAGTAGAAAAACCGATACGGGAATATCAAGCAGGCTGCAAGAGAGGAAGATCGACGGTGGACCAGAGTAAATTTTGAATAAAATATGGGAATACGACATTGATGTGCACAACATCTTCATCCATTATAAGCAGGTATACGATTCGATCGACCGCAACAACTTCTACCAAATTCTACAGTAGCTGAAGATACCAACTAAACTGGTGAAAATAATAAAGACCACAATGTGCGAAACTGACGCAGTGGTGCGGGTCCAAAACCAACTCACGGACCTCTTCAAAATAACGAAAAGATTGAAACAAGGGGATGGGCTAGCACCCCCACTCTTCAAACTAGCGCTGGAATTTGTTGTAAGACGTTTGAGTGTAGGTAGGGATAACATCCTAGCCAACAAAACAGTGCAACTAGCGGTATATGCCGATGACGTAAATATTATGAGCAGAAGGGTCGACGAAGCGCAGAGGACCTATGCCCAACTAAAAGCAGCTGCCAAAGATAGCGTGCTCAGCATCAACACAAGCAAAACGAAGGTGATGACACAAAGAAGAAAGCGCAGGCCAGAATTACAGTTGCCACATCGAGGATGTCAACAAATTTATATATATATGGGTGTGGAAATCAACAAAGATGGTTCCGAAGACGAAGAAGTAAGACGCCGAGTCCTAGCAGCAAATAAGGTGTACTATGCAATGGCGGAAATATTAAGATCTAATAATGTGCACCGCAAGAACAAGCCTAGAATAGCAAGATAATAATTCGGCCCATAGCATGCTATTGTAGCAAAACATGGAATATGACCGAAAGGAAACAAGAACACAATGGACATATTTGAGCGCAAGGTGCTACGTAGGATTCTAGGTGCGGTAACGGTCGGAAACATCAGAAGGCCAGGGTACAATAACGAGCAATACCAGATATACCAAGAATCACCGATTTATACATACATCAGACTGCAAAGACTAAGATGGACAGGACATGTGCACAGGATGGACGACAGCCGTCTGGCACCAAGAGCACTGAACGCAAAAAAGCAAGGCAGGCGGCCGGTAGGTTGGCCAAGAAAATAATGGAAGAAAGAGACCCGGAAAGACGCATACCAATTACTCGGAGTAAGAACGTGGAGAAGAACAGCAAAGGACAGGGAAAGTGTCCACAAAAATACAGGAGATCAGGTTAGTTTGTTAGTCAGGCCAGGCAGGCCCGATTTGGGCTGTAGCGCCATATGAAGAAAAAATAATGACGATTTAAATGAACTTTACTTCCGAAAAAATGTGCTAATTTTCTTTGTGGTCGTCTTCTCCTTGAGTATTTTCGGAATCCGCCACTCGTTATTAGGACAGGCAAGACTATACTCGGGCCGGCGAGAGAATGCAGCTGTACTGCGCCGAGGTACGCGCAGGTTAGTTTGCGTTAAGAAATATGCGTCAGTTTTTCACAAACGGACAACTAAACACCGCGCGCTCAGAATAATATGGGGGTATGAGCGAGACAAGATGCAATTCCTCGAGACAAGATGCATTCTCTCGCCGGCCCTAATATAGATGAGGTACACAAGACTAGACTACAGGGCCGTAGCTGGGGTCATGAGATATTTTCTAGGAAGATGTATATGTTACGGTAAAAGTGCGTAGTTAGGTAAATGTGAACATTTACCGGTATATGTACACATTTACCTTCTTGGTTGGTAAATGTGAGTTCAACTTACATTTACCAATTATTTCCGGCAAATGTGCATATATGCATTATGTTGTTGGTAATTGTTAGAGGTTTACATTAACATACACAACGCATGGACTGTCCAACAAGACACACGTAATATTGTAACACACAAAAAGTAAATATTTTACTGTAAAAGTAGATATATAAAGCTGATCTCAGATTTAAACTCACATTTACCTATCGCATTGGTAGATGTGTACATATACCGGTAAATGTTCACATTTGCCGATTTTGTACTTTTACCGTAACATATACATTTAAGATTAAAATAGTGCTTACTCTTATGTACGAAACGTAACAATACAATACGAGTTCGTTAATTAAGGCATTACAAAATCTTTTAAAACATTATGTAGGTAAAATGCGCTCCCCTGCGGGTCGCGCCCCTGGCACCCGCCCGTCTGGCCAGCCCCTAGCTACGGCTCTGCTAGACTAGATACACATTTTATGATTAGATAGATACAGTTATACCGATACATTTAGATAGAAAAACTAAGACAGACAAGAATCGACAAATAAGTATATAGATCAGAATAATAACACTAGATAAGACTAAACAAATTAACGTTGTTAGTTGAAATTTTGTTTCTAAAACGAGGTTCTTATTAAAATGCACTAAAATTGAGAAGTTACTTGTTTTCCGTGTTGACTATGAATAAAATCGTGAAGCGCTAAACTATATTGACGTTATCTTCGTGGACGCTCCACGTTTTTATTTATAGCTAACGCTCGCTAGTGGACGCTCCACGCTTTTAATTATAATAGTGCCTTTAGTGACAATTAATTTTTGTATATATTTTTGCCTTGTATATAGAAAAAACGCATTTAATTTTTGTAAAAATCTCAAAATAAATGTTTATATTTATTGCTAAACATTTTTAACAATAACATAAATGTTGTGAATAAAATTAATAATTTGTTATTTACTCAGTCGATTGTTTTTTATTTATCCAATCTGTATTATGATTTATTATATAATAATTGTTTAAACATTTTATGAAACGTGATGAAATTAACCCAAATTTTTGGAATGTTGGAGGATAACTAAAATAGTTGAAACTAGATTTCAAGTTGGGATATTATTTTAGTTTGTAGGGCAATTGTAAGAAATACCTACGATCAAAATAGACTAAACGAAGACTAGGTTAACTATACTAGATAACCAGTCATATTAAACTTTTCTATTAATAAAGATATTAAAGAACGATTTTATAAAAGTAATTGTGGCGAAAGTTTTAGTTTCTTTTAATGACTAAACATTTATTTTTTAATTAATCAATTGTTAATAAAAATCTAAATTTATAATTTCGATATGAATATTCAAATTATATTCCAATTTTGGAACCCACAGTCGTGATGATAACGTTTATTTATACTTTCCAACACGTTAATTTTAAAGTTATCGCAGTTTGAAAGTTTTAAACAAAAAACTGAATTCCGTTAGTTATTTGAGAAAACAACTTTAAGAACTTTTTATCAATTTTATGTACAAAAAGGAATAAATTTTCAAAATGTAGAAATATAAATTTTGAAAATATAGAGTATATACAGAGCATAAAGAAAAGATCAAAGATTGTTTTTTTTTTGAGTTAATTACGAAAATTTGAAATTATAGTTAATTCATCCTTTTTATATAAAGATTTTGTTTTAATTTTAAGTTTGTTCATAAAATAATATTCTGAACATTTCATCTTGAAATTAACTTTCAGGTAGATCTACGTAGAAAATGCATTCATACATCAAGAAGTATAGTTCTTTGAGATAGCTCTAAAGAATTTTTCTTAGAGAAAGCATTATGAACATTTCTTAAAAAACATACTTTTAAACTAATTCTGCATAAAAAACTTACATAACAAATTTGATTTACAAATATTTCACTTATCTTAGAAAATTATATTGGTATTTCAGTTCGAGAAACAGAAATAGATTACAAAGTTCTAAAATAGATTTTTCTTTTGTAATTGCTATTCCACTGCATCTACTGAAAATGTTTGTCGAAAGTTCCAACAACAGAAAAATATCATAATTACAAGTTGATAGCAATGCTAATTCCCAAGCAGAGAAGGAAGTTCAAAAGTCCATAATCTGTGTCCTAATCTAGTGCAAACATACTTGTTATAAAAGTAAATGTCCTCACAGTAAATGCATTCACAGTTTATCGCGCCTATTACACATAAAATAAGTGGCAACATTTATATTTTCATTTCCATGAGCATTTTAAACTAAATAATCCTCACGCACTTATCTTACTGTTATCTTTCACATAAATATTTTACGACGCCAATTCAATATGTAGCTTAAAAGGTTTTTTTTTTGTTTGAATAGACTTGATTGTGAAGGTTGTGTAAAGCAATGTGATAAATATTATATTAACTTTTCTGCAAAGATGAAGATTTTATTGCTTCATGTAAAACATGGAACATGAAAGTTGGTTATTTCAAAATTGGAAACTTCATTTAAAAACTTAATTATGGATCGTCCATTAATCACGTGAGTCACGAAAATGGGGTGTTGTGAAGAATCACGAAATATCACATGGGGGGTGGGGGGGTGGTGGGTTGTTGTAGTGAGATATCACGTGTATTCATTTTTTCGTTGAACGCGCGATTTTTAAACCGAAAAGCGGCGCGCGACTTGTACCAAAAAAATACACGTGATTTTTGGCAGGGTGGTTTAACCTTAAACCTCACCAAGTATGGCCATGGGGGAGGGGCTTACAAAGTTGCTAAAAAACAAGACGTGATTAATGGACGACCCCTAATACACTAAGATAGTCCGCGGAAAATTCGCGACTTTCCTAGATCTCTACTCGAGCGCCGAAATTTCTTAAAAATTTCTTCAATTCTTGCAGGCGATAATGAACGGAAAGGGCTAGAGAAATATAATTTGCATATCTGTAATCAGCAGCAAAAATACTTTCAGAAAAGTTTTAAAATTTTGCTGTAACTCAAAAAATAACGATTTTGATAAAATTGATTTTCTCGCATTTCGTCGTTTCCGCGTTTTAGACTCCCCGTGTCAATGGTATTTCTTAACTGAAAGCTTCTTAGGGAATATTATATACGTTTTCCGACTAATTTTGGGACGTTGAATTTAGAAGTATTTGTGGTGAGCCGTTCAAACGTTATGAAAGCGTGAAATCAGTCGGAAATGCGCGATGGTGAACAGCGTAAAATTTTCCATCATTGCGTTCGATTGGTGGGTAAGGGGTGACGGCAAAACACTCAAATCAGACCGGCCCAAATGTCAACCTCACCTGCACGCGGTACCCGCTGCTAGATAACTAACGAGGCTCTGGCGACCGAGTCATGGCGGTATAACCATTCCATCGAGAATAAAGGAAATGTAATTCTCAACTAGGTACCTATGTGCCTAGTACCTATGTACCTAGGTACCTGTGTACCTAGGTACCTATAAGGTAGCGGGTAGATACTCATCTATGATCCTGATAGATGACAGATCTACTCCAGGGATGCGCCCCTGTCTACGCGAGCCTTGGTTTATCTCCCAATGCCATACGGGAGAAACCTTTGTCCCATTCCTAGTCCTTGTCTGATCCTAACATTTCCTTCCTAATACCCTAAACAAAACTCACCAATACGCTCAGCAGGCGAGGTGTTTTAACGCCAACTACCCCCAAAATAATGCTGACCTTGAAACATAAGAATATACCCCAGGTGGGTAGGACGGAACGTCCACAATCCCACACCGAGCAGTGCGACTCGGAATGCCTCACGGATTCTGGGGGAGGCAAAAGAACAGCAAATAAAAAGAAACTCAATGGAACCAACACCACACTCTACATCGCCACGTATAACATCAGATCTATGGCAAAAGACGAAAAGCTATATGAACTCGAAGAAGAACTAGCTAAGATCAAATGGAATATATTAGGACTATCGGAAGTGAAACGAAGAGGAGAAAACTGCATAGACCTAACATCAGGAAATAGACTATACTACAGAGGAAGCGAAAATGAAACATATGGAGGAATAGGCTTCCTCATTAAGAAGGAGTTGAAGCCACACATCAAAATCTTCAAAGCTATATCAGACCGCGTGGCTCACATAATTGTAGAAATAAATATGAACACGAAAATCAAGATCATTCATCACACGACGACGAGGAAGTAGATGAGTTCTATGATGACATCACAGCTGTTATAGAAGACACCCCGGTAAAACACACAATCACCATGGGCGACTTTAATGCAAAATTCGGCAGAAAACTCGATAATACAGAAAACAAAATTGGAAACTATGGGTATGATAACAGAAACTACCGAGGTCAAAGAATGATGCAACTTTTAGAACAACAACAGGTAAATGCAATACCTTCTTCAAAAAGAAAAACAAACAGAAATGGACTTGGATGTCGCCAAACTGGAAAACAAGAAATGAAATTGATTACTTCTTGTGCAGTAATAAAAACATCGTCAAGGACATCACGGCACTCAACCAATTTACAACGGGCAGTGATCATCGGCTGCTAAGAGCCAAAATATGCTTAAATAGTAGAATCGAAAGGAAAATCAGACACACAAAATACCAAGCTATAGACCACAACAAAGTACGAAAACACAAGCACGAGTACAGAGACTGACTAGAAGAGATGATAGCAAAAACTCAGCCACATAAATCAAAAATAGACCTTAATTCAACCAATAGTCAACTAACGGAACTCTTGTTATAGGCAGGACTAAAAGTAGCTAATAAGGCGACCGTAAAAGAACAAAAAATCAGCGACGAAACAAAACAACTCATGGCGGAAAGACGTAAAGAAATTGAACGAAATAACAGAAACACAGTAAAATATACTGAATTAAATAAAACAATCCGTAAAAAAGTAAGAGAAGACCTGAGAAAATACCACGAAAACAAAATAGAAAGAGTCATCGAACTAAATCGCTGAATAAAATGTTTAAAACCAACACTAGGTAAACCATCCATACTATCAATAAAAAATCAACAAGGAGTAGAAGAAAGAAATAGTGAAGCCATACTAAAAACAGTTGAAACATTTTATACTGACTTATACAACACACAGATTGACCCCGATACCGAAAAAAAAGCAAACATAAGAAAAGTAATTATGAACATCAACTCGGAAGACTTACCAAACATAGAAAGTTATGAAATATGGAACGCCCTGTCGCAAATGAAAAACAATAAAGCCCCTGGTCCTGATGGAGTCCTGACTGAACTACTGAAAGAGGGAACTGACGAAACAATAGAGATACTAAAGGCGCTCTTCAACGAATGCCTGCATAAGGAAGATGTACCAGATGCATGGAAAATTAGCGACGTATCGCGACCGATTTATAGCGACCGTCCCATATCACTACTGTCACAAATCTACAAACTATTTATGCGTATCATAACTAACAGACTAACTCAAAAAATGGACGCCTACCAACCAGTAGAACAAGCGGGATTCCGTAAAGGATTCAGCACAGCAGATCATCTGCTTACCGTAAAAACACTAATTGAAAAAGCCAACGAATACAATCTAGATCTCTATTTAGCCTTTATAGACTACGAAAAGGCTTTCGATAGCGTAGAATTGTGGGCTATCGAAAATGCACTAAACAACTGCAGAATAGATACCAGGTATAAAAACCTCATACACAACATCTACGGACAAGCTACCATGACAATCACACAAGAAGGCACCACAAAACCAATACCGATCAGGAGAGGCGTCCGACAGAGAGACATTATCTCGCCAAAACTATTTTCTTTAGCTATGGAAGATGTGTTTAAACAGCTGAACTGGACAAATATGGGGATAAACATAAACGGGAAAAACTTGAACAATCTGAGGTATGCAGACGACGTAATACTTATTACCACCGAATTCGAGGAACTACAAACTATGGTAACCCAATTGGCAGAAGCCTCAGAGAAAGTAGGCTTGAAAATGAATCTTGGCAAAACACAGACAATGACAAACACCACTGACACAAGAAGAGTAAATCTAAACAACGTCGTACTTAAAATGGTTGAGGAATATACCTTGGTCAAACAGTAAGAGCAAGCAAAGAAAACCAAACAGCCGAAATTAGCCGCAGAATTAGATTAGCATGGGCAGGCTTCGCAAAACTAGGGTGGGTACTATCAAACTCGAAAATACCCCAATATCTAAAAAACAAGAGTATTTGACCAGTGCATACTCCCTATCATGACGTATGGATCCCAAACTTGAACACTAACTAGAGAAAACGTAGACAGGATAGCAAAGACACAAAGAGCCATGGAGAGGAAAATGCTCGGTATCAAGCTTAGGGACAAAAGACCAAACGTGTGGATTAGGAAAACAACTAAAGTGGCAGATGTCACAGAACATGCAGCCAGACTAAAATGGAGCTTCGCAGGACATAACGCCAGACTGCAAGACCAAAGGTGGAATGTCGCCATGCAGAATTGGAGACCATTACTAGGGAAAAGAGGAAGAGGTCGGCACCAGATGAGGTGGGCTGACGACCTCAAAAAAACGGGAGGGCTACACTGGAAAAGGGCAGCGCAAAACAGAGAAGGTTGGAAGAATCTAGGGGAGGCCTATGTCCAAAGATGGACGAATTAAGGGCTAAAAAGAAGAAGAAGAAGATTGCGTTCGAAAAATATGTGCTTTGTCTGGTTTTTACGATTTTCTCCAGAACGGTAAAAAGCAGCGAAATCATTTTCGGCACACAGGAACTACACGACAAGACGAACAAGTTGATGAGTAAATTGCCCGAAAACATTCAATAATTTGTCCAGAAATTTCAAACTTAAATTTACCCGCTTATCGATTTGCTAAGTATATGTCTCGGAAAGGGTTGCAGATAATCAAAAACGGATTGTGGCATCATTTTCAGAAGTTCATTTTCCTATTATTACACAAAGAATGTCCGCGGGAAATTCACGACTTTCCGAGATCTCTACTCGAGCGCCGAAATTTCTTAAAAATTTATTTAATTTCATTATAAACCTAATCTAATTATAAACCTAAAACCACACCACGTATCACCATGGGGGAGGGGGGCTTAAAAAGTTGCTAAAAAAATACACGTGATTAATGGACGACCAATTATGAAATTAATTTAAAAAGAATTAAATAAAAATCCGATATTAAAGTGTATTCAAATTTATATGAAAGGTGGGTATGATTTTCGTTGTTGGCTGCATCAAGAAAAAAAAGAAAAAAGTATTAAAATTTCTTGATAAGATATTTGCATTGGAATTCATTTCCCTTGAAATTTCAATTTGCAGCAAAACATTCTCGTAACCAACAAGATTCTTTCATCCTTGAAGGATAATTGTTTTTTAAAATATAATTTATTGTATTTGCATGTTTTGCAACTGAGAAAACGCAAAATATTTTCATCACAGTTGATTTTTACAATGTTTTATTTAAAACATTTTTATATATGCTAATGAACAAATTATCCTTGATCCTATAATTCAATCAAATTTATTGAAATGTTTACTTAACTTTCTGTTTATAAATTTAGTTACTATTGAAGTGACGTTAATGATTATTTAAAATAAATGTCTTATTAATCAAGGTGTCAATTTCGATAAGGAAATTATTAACTGTTCATCAAACTTATCTACTTTTTGTTTGCAATGCTTGAATTATGATTGATTTTGGAAGATGTAGTGAAATTAGTTGTTAAGTAAATTGGTAGGTAGGTTTACTAGACCTAAAAAACTAGTATTTTTGTGGGCAAGAATGTTTTGAAACGTATACTTTTTGTTATGTAATTGAAGGACATTAGCCTAAATTTTTGGAATGCAGCTAGAGAAATAATGCACCGAAGGCAAAACTGGATTTGCAGTTGATATACAGGTATTATAAAAGCCCCTTATTATATTGGTTTTAAGTACAATAGCGCTTTACCCCTCGGCAAACGGCAAACTCGTTCATTGAAAGAATAACTAGTTTCGTTAAAAAGAACTATTCTAAGAAGAAAAAAAGGATAATCTTACCCGACGGGAGATTTTTCAGCAGGTATTTTTGTATACGTGTCTTGCCGTTTGAATTTTCTATTTTCCACAGGTGTTGTGGGTATTTGTGGCCGTGGTATTCTAGACGGTGTCGCCGACTCTTCTTTTTTAACGACCTCTTCGTTCTCTTTGTTGCACTTGGCACACGGGGCTTCTTTATTAGAAGCGGAGTTAGTGTTGCATGCAGCCTCGACGGTTTCAGCTTTCTTCTCGACACACTCACACGACTTATGTTTCATTTCAACTAAACCTTTGGTATCCGTACCTTTGGCTTGTGAATTATTCTCATATTGAATACTTTTATTTAAAAGACTTATTTCATGTTGACTATGTTTGGATTGTGTTTTCATTTCTGATTGGGTAGATTTATGGGAAATGTAATGCTGTTCGTATTGGCAGCCGATTGTTCTGTTATGGGAGAGGTTTAATTTTTCCGAGCCTAAATTGAAGGATTTACTTCGGGGAACGGATAAAGCTGCCAAGGAAATTGGTTGTAATAGAATATCCGATGTTCCAACAGCTATTGTGTTTTTCGGCGTGTTGCATTTTGTGCAAAATATGTCGTTGATTGTGTGATCGGAAACTCCAATTGTAATCCCTTTGAATATGTGTTGCGTATTTGCGTTGCATGTGAGCGGTGTTGCAGTTATTCCTACGTTTGCACAAACTTTCTCTGTTGTTTGCATTGAAAAATCTTGGGTAATGATTTTTTCTATTATCGTGGTTTGTGAGTCGTTGTCCTTTTTTTCTTTTGGCATTAATGTTTGAATGGCTTTAGAAACAAATATTTTGTGTTTATCAATTGGGTTGTAATTGGGACCATTTAAAAAGTTTTGTTTTTCGGTGTACCATCTATCGACGTACGTGTTGTCTTGGGTAGCAGTTGATACCGTTTTTGTGTTTGGTGTTTGACTACCCACGCCTATGTTTCTTGTGATAACACCTGCCATAACGCCGAAGTCGCGCCGAGGCGGCGGTGGAGGTTGTTTTTTATTGTCAACGGAATCGTTGGAAAAAGATTGGGATCTATTTCTGGAATATTGACTTATTAAATAGTTCGAATTGAGTTTGTTTAGTTTATGTTCTTCTTCCGCTTTCAATTTTAAAAGTAGCTGCTTATTTTCTTCTTTCACTTCTGATAATTGTGCCTGTAATGAAAGGTAATACGTTGAGGAATTTGAAATAGGTTGTATTTTAGGGAATAGTATTGTTATTGCGTAGGTAAGGTAGTACCTGCAAGGAAGGGAGCATTTTAACCATTTCCTCTAATTCTTTTGTCCTTTCTAAACTTAAGGCCATTTGTGTTCTAATATTTTGAAGGGCAGCTGGGCTAAGACCGCAAGATTCAATGCTGACTGTATCAAAATCTCTACCTCCAGGTCCATCTCCTGAAGAATGTAATATAGTCATGCTGGAGCCAGATGTACCCGTAGAAGACATCGACGAAACAGATGGTACTCGCCGAATATTTTCTGTTTATATCAAATAATTAGAATAGTGTTGGTGCATGTTATCTATTCGCGATAAATAAACTTATCAAAAACATCACATGAAACAATTTAGCACACCGTCTATAAATACAACACCATTTTAAAACACCGACAAAGTTAACACTACCTTTCATTGGAACGAAACATATCCGAAATGGAATTTTAATTTGCTAGAGAAATTCGTTTGGAATATATTGAATGCTTATTACAAGCAACAGGTAAAACTAAACAGAAAGAGTGTACTAACAATAGCGCAAGCGCAATTCATGGATAAGGTAATTGTTAAGCTCTAGTGCACATCCCGCCGTGTACCATGCCCCGTACAATGCCCTATTTAAATAAATAACAAAGAGCAATTAGTTAAAATGAATCAGTTCATTACCTGATACAGCGGTCACATCAGGCAAATTATTAGAAAGTTTATTTTTAGACCGCTGCAGCGTCCTTTCGAAATCCGAGACAACATCATTAAGTGCATCTTGAATCAAAGGAGACTTCGGTACGTCTCTTATCGGCGGCAACGGAACTTCTTTCTGCGATATTATCAAAGGAGGTGCTAAGCCCAACAACACTTCCATCGATTGCCTCTGTCTCCTTCTATCCTTGCGACGCTTGATTGATCCTGACCTTTCCACCTGTTGTTGTCCAATTGATTCACAATATCTCACAAAGTCCAAATCAATATGATATCCGTAAGGACAACAATTACATTGATACCATCCATATCCTAAATTCACAACATTTTTAAAACGGTACAAAACACTAATATCGCGAACTCACCATTGTCGGTAGGTAATTGTGAGTACGACATTTTATTGCCTCTTTACAATATTCGAATCAACTAAAAATAAAAACAAACAATACAATGCTAAAAAAACTTGATAAATGAAGAATCATTTACGTAATTATTTACTTAAAGAATTCTCACTATAACTTTTAATGTTTCAATGGATATTTACAAATATTACAAACTATTTTTAATCGCACTTAATAATGGAAAAAGCATATAATAAACTACTGCATCACTAACTTTGCCTTGTATTTAATCTACACACCAGAATGGAGCAGCACCGATAAATTTCAACAAACTACTCATTCTATACCTTTAAATCTACAATCTTAATGAAAACATCTTTTACTTTCACTTTTTTTCGCAATGTTTGCAGTTCTTTTTTCGATTTGAAATATCAAACTTTTACAATCGTACGTTTCCAATACGAATTTTGACTAAACTGTGCCAAACACATTTTATATAAAAGCATACATTTTCAATATATGCTGATATAATATTGATATGATAATACTATCTACTAATGAAATACTATATGTAAATAGAAACGAATTAGTTTGTGCATTTGAAATTCAGTAAATTGTTACAATTGTATTTTATACTATTAAGTGCTCCATATTAGTAATACTAAACAAGTAAAAAAACAACCGTCCAATATAATTTACTAGAAGAAATAAACTTTCTTTAATTCCTTCAAGGTTAAAAATAATGTTAATGAAATTTAGTTTTTTTTTAGTTATTAACTAAAACTCAATTTTATGCAAAAATAAAAAAGTTATAAACAAAATCAAAATATAATTGCTATTATAATGGAACTGTAATTAGGTCGAAATTTTTGCGTTCGAAAAAACTTAAAACTACTATATATAGATAACTATTACATAACAGATTTTATAAACTATTATTACCTAATTATATAAGAGCCACATTTATCTTAAATCGCTTCAGACTATCTAACATTTAACGATTATTGCTTTTAATTGATCATTAGCATCATTATTAGTAGCTAATTTAATAAACAACTTAATTTAATAACAACATAATAATGGAAATAGTAAAACACTAAATCATTTTTCTATTACTTCCATTTATTACGTAATAACGCAATTGTTATAACAAAAAAAAGGAATTACACGAATAATAAACAAGTCTTATATCATAAAATTAATAATATTTACTAACTATTGTATAAATTACGATATTGTTATTTTTCCGGTGGTATAGTATTAAATTTTATTGCTACTGAGATAATTAGTATTTACTGTTACTTAATAGTTACTAATATTAAACTAAAAAAATAACTAATATTAAAGGGAGTGCTTTTAATAGCATTTTAAATAATATGTAGTTTGTTGCTATTAAATTTGTCTATGACAAAATATTTGTCTTAGTTTAACGGAAACATGTTTACACTGGAAATATTAGATTAGATATAGAAAATAAATATGTATTCGCATTTTATTAATTCGTTTTGGACAACGTACATCTTTCCACAAACACTATTGACGCCATCGTGGCGTCTGCGAGTCAAACAAATTTCATAGTTTACAAATAATAAGACTGTCTCGTGATTGGACAGTACTAGAAATTATATTATTTTTTGTTTAACGCTATTTGAAATTAAATGTTTTGATAATAAAAATAGATGTAATTTGCTAGGCACTATGTTATAAATAAAGAATCTTGTTTAAATAAACAAGTTCTTTGTCATAAACAAACAATTTGTTTGTTTAAAGTTAATAAACGTTGTTATATCTTGTACTATGAATGTTAATGATAGATTTATATAGATATAGAGATGTTCTTTAAACAACAAAGTGTTAATTAAAACTATTATTACCTTATTATATTTAAATAAAAATTGTTAAATTTGTATTAATTTAGAACAAATAAAAATTAACGAAACTACAAATTTAAAATTTCTTTTGTGAATGAATAAAAATACAGATGTTAACAAAAACTGGTTATTGAATGTAATTCATAAATTAAAAATAGATTTTTAATGTTTAATACATAAATTATTGATTATAAAAACACTATGAAATATGAATAACAATTTAGTCAATAAAATTCAACAATGTTAAATTAAACGAGTGAATTTGCATTTGATTACGAGAACGCGAGCAAATTTATAACTTCATTATTATGGTAAAAACATAACTTTTATAAAAATTTGTTTGGATTTCAAACCCATCAAATATTAATTTAAGCAAATTTAGAGTGACATTAATAAGTTTTATATTATATAAAAAATATAATTTTCAATTTTTAAAAATTCGAATCTTCATTTAAAAGAAATAAAATGGAAATTTACAAAAAAGAAATTTAAATTGATTTAAAAAAAAGTAATAATTACACAAATTTTACAACTAAGAAATTTAAATATTAATAACTTTGTATGTCAATTTCAAAACATTATTTGTACATTTGAAATGCATATGTATATATGAATATATATATATATATATATATATATATATATATATATATATATATATATATATATATTTATATGTATATATTTCCATCTAACAGAAACTTAACAAAATATTTTCTATTATATAAGAAAAAAATACCAAACTGGTTTATAATTGAAAAAAAATAATTTATTAGTAAAAAAATTGTATCGATTATTTATCAAAATTGATATTTTTGAAAATTTTATTTAAAAAAAGGAACAAAAAATAGAATTTTATATTTGTAAAATTAAAATATTACTGAAAATGCTATTAAAACCGATAAAATCAGATGTTTACAATCAAAATATTAAAATTTATGAAGAAAAATATTTTATTCAAATTATATAACATTTTTAAAAAACTGTATTTATATTTTACATGCCATAAAAACAGAAATATTAAAATTTTTATAAATTATATGTAAAAAACTCGTTATGTGATAAGTCCAATTCATAAAATATTGAAATTTAACAGCAATTTAAAACAGTAAATTTAAAACTAAAAAAAATGATTTATATTATAAATTGATAAATATGTTAAACTAATAATTATTCCTTTTGTGTTTTTTATAAAAATCTTGCAAATTTGTTGATTTTTGCTGCAAATATTATTTATTACTAGAAAAACTTTTCGAAAACTATATAATATTTTAGATTAGTAATTTTTTAATATCTATAATTATCTAATTATAATCTGAACAAATTTAGATAAAATTGTTTCTTGTAAATCATAAAATCTTGTTGTAAAATTAAATAATATTTAGGATATGAATTAGTTTAAAACTTTTATAAAACAGTGAAAAGACGAATTTAAAAATTAAACTCAATATAAAAACTAAACAATTTTAGAAAAAATTAATATTTTGTATATTATTACATTTTATATCTATTTTATAAAATTTGTAACAAAATTTTTGATAAAATATTGAAATTTAATCGAAAATATTACTAAAACAAAAACAAAAATTACAACCGATATTTTAAAAAATTGTTCAAAAACAAACAAAAGATAAAACAAACGTAAACATGTATACAATGCAAATATTATATAAAATATATAATATATGTGTGTGCAATTAAGTCGGCATCATATGGGAAACTTGTTTATTAATTTTAGAAAAAAAGTTATTCTTCAAAAAAAGTTGTGCATGGTCTAAAACCTAAAATACACAATCAGATATCATTTTTTTAAGCCGTATACGGCTTAAAAAAAATAATATCTGATGTTTGTATTTTAAACTTCAACTTTTCTTAATAACAATTGTCGCAATTTTCAAAAATAAAGGTACTTTACTCTTGAGTAAAATTCATGTTTTTTGACAAACATCGTATACGGCATAAAAAAATTGAAATCTGATGGTTGTATTTCGAGTTTTTTCATAAAATTAATAATAAACAAATTTCCCATATAATGTCGACCTAATTAGACACATGGTATATATATATATATATATATATATATATATATATATATATACATATATATATATATATATATATATATATATATATATATATATATATTAGAGATGGGCATAATCGAGTGACGATTATCGACTATTCGATTATTCTAAATCATTCGAGTTCTCAATTACTACACGTGCGGACGAGTGATGAATGATCACTCGGACTAGAGCTGAATCATTCGAATTATTCTGGATCATTCGAATAGTCGATTATCACTCATGCGCATGAGTTACGAATGATCACTCGGGAGTTGAGAATCGAAATCAGCCGTTAGTAGTCGTCGGCTGTGCCGAGATGCGCATAATCGAAATATTTTAGTATTCGGCTGGAGTTCGTGCATTCGTTTCTAGTTATGAATGATCATTCGGACTGGGAATTCGGAGTTGGGCGTTAGTAGTCGTCGGCAGTGCCGAGATGCGCATAGTCGAATTATTTCGTATCGAGTTACGAATGTTCATTCGGACTGGGAAAGCGGAATCTGGCGTTAGTAGTCGTCGGCAGTGTCGAGATGCGCAATCGAATAACTTTAGTATTCGGAATCTGCAGGCGCCACCACTAATACCTTTGTTACAGGTTTTTTGTTTGAGAATGAGGAAACAAATTCTAGTTTTTGAAGTAGAATCTTTTAAGCAGTGATGGGTCACACTATTTTAAAACTGTCTAACAAGTTTTAGTTTGAATTTTTTAACAAAAGCTCTAGGTTGGTGATAAAGTAACAAAATTGAATTAAACAACAAAATATGACTATTATGGATCATATTTAGAATCCAATATTATTTAAATTTATTTATTTTACTGCCATAAAATATGCTAACAATGGAATACGATTATCAAAGATTTCTTTAAATTTTTCTTCATCTCACGTTTGTTTATAAAATGCCCAAATGTTTGTTTAGGAGAAACAGCCGCTGGAAATGTTGAAACCTCTCTATAGAGGCACATGCATTTATAATATTTTTATATTACAATTTTAAATTGCTAGGATTGTAATAGCGTGTTGCAAAAATGCAATATTCTCTCTATACGCGTTAACTTCCGCGAAAACTGTCCGAAAATGCGTCAAATTATTAACGAAACCGGCTTAATTTACATAAATTGCATTCTACAGGTAATATTACAGCTACATGCAATAATAACTGATAAAAATATTTTTTAGGGTAATTCGAGAGATCATTCGATTATGAAATCATTCGATTATTGGAATCACTCGATTACTAATCATTCGATTATGCCCATCACTAATATATATATATATATATATATATATATATATATATATATATATATATATATATATATATATATATATAAAACCTACATCTTCGCAAACACTATTGACGCCATCGTGGTGATTGAACGATACTGGAAATTATATTATTATTTGTTTAACGCAAATTGAAATTACAAGTTTTGATAATAAAAATAGATGTAATATGATGGGCTCTATGTTATAAACAAAGAAGTTGTTTGTTATAAATAAACAAGTTTGTTTGTAATAAACAAACAAGTTGTTTGTTAATAAAGTTAAGTTAAGTTAATAAATTTTGTTATATCTTGTACTATGTATATTAAAGATAGTTTTATATAGATAGATAGATATTATGTGAACAGCAAATACTTAATTAAAGCAATTTATTATTTTAGAATGTATAAAAATTAGCGAAATTACAAATTTAAAATTTGTTTTTTGAATGAGTAAAAATATAAATGTTAATAAAAAAATGGTTATTGAATGTAATTCACAAATTAAAAATAGTTTTTAAATGTTTAATACATAAATTAATGTTAATGTTTTGTTTAATATAAGAACACTACGAAATATGTATTACAACGTAGAGTCAATAAAATTGAACAATGTTAAATTAAACTTGTACATTTGCATTGGTTTACAATAAGGAAAACAAATATATAGTTTCATTTTTATGGTAGAAACCTAACTTTTATTAAAACGTGTTTGGATTTCAAACCAAACAAATATTAATTTAAGCAAATTTAGAATGACATTAATAAGTTTTAGATTATATAAAAAATATGATTTACAACTTTAAAAATTCGAGTCTTCATTTAAAAGAAATAAAATGTAAATTTACAACCAAGATTGATTGGAATCAATGTTAAAAAATGTATTAATTATACAAATTTTACAAACTAAGAAATTTAAATATAAATAAATTTGTTTGTTAGTTTCGAAACATTATTTGTTTATTTGAAATTTATATGAACATTTCCATCTATCAGAAAATGAACAAAATATTTTCTATTATATAAGAAAAAAATACGAAACTGGTTTCTAATTGAAATATAATAATTAATAAATACAAAATTATTTATATCGAAATTTTTTTAAATTCATATTTTTGAAAATTTAATTTTTATAAAAGGAACAAAAAATAGAATTGTTATGTTTGTATAGTTATAAAAAAAAACCGAAAATGTTATTAAGAAAATTTATAAATATCAAATTTTGTGATAATATTGTTCCTAATTTAAAACCAATAAAATCAGATGTATACAAACAAAATATTTAAATTTATTAAGAAAAATATTTTATTCAAAATATATATCATTTTTGAAAAACCGTATTTTTAATTTAAATGCCATAAAAAAGAAATATTCAAATTTTTATAAATCATATATAAAAAATGTTTATGAGATAACTCCAATTCATAAAATATTGATATTTAAGAGCAATTTAAAACAGTAAATTTACAACTAAAAAAATAATTTATATTAAAAATTGATAAATATGTAAAAAATATTATTCCTCTTTTGCTTTATTAAAAATTTTGCAGTGTTGATTCTTGCTCCAAACATTATTTATTACTAGAGAAAATATTTTGCAAATTATATAATATTTAAGATATTAATTAGATAGTTATTTTTAATATCTATAATTATCTAATTATATTTTAAACATATTTAGATAAAATAATTTTTTGTGAATCATAAAATCTTGTAAAATTAAATAATATTCAAGATATAAATTAGTTTAAAACCTATATAAAAAATTAAATTCAATATTATTGCTTTACTTAACAATTTATATCTCAAAATATTGATTTTTAGAAAAAAAAATCATAAAATTTCATCCAAAATATTATACAAAACTTATAAATATGTATTAATAAATAAACTAATTAATATCTAAAATGTTATTTTATTTTAAAAGATTGGACAACAGAACTAAACGATTTTAAAAAATTTCAATATTTTGTATATTATTACACTTTATATCTATTTTAGAAAATTTGTATCCAAATTTTTGATAAAAACATGAAATGTAATCGAAAATATTAGTAAAAAAAACAAAAATTACAACCAATATTTTAAAACAATTGTTCTTAAACAAACAAAAGATAAAACAAACGTAAACATTGTTACAATGGAAATGTTATATTAAATATAGAATATAGAGTGTGTCCAATAAAGTCGGCATCATATGGGAAACTTTAGGAAAAAAGTTACTCTTCTAAAAAAGTTGTGCATGGTCTAAAACCTAAAATACACAATCAGATATCATTTTTTTAAGCCGTATACGAGGTTTGTCAAAAAACATGAATTTTACTCAAGAGTAAAGTACCTTTATTTTTGAAAATTGCGACAATTGTTATTAAGAAAAGTTGATCATAATTGAAAACCATTGTCAGATATCCAATATTATCCATCCGACATAAAACGATCTATACTAATTTTCGATATTTTAAATAAATTATGTAAATTTTGTAAATTACACAGCATTTAATTTATTGAAAAACATGGCATGATAACCTTTCGTTTATTAATTAAGTTCTGTAACAATGTTCTATTGCATTTGAATAGTTAATGCATACATATCACAATATTTTATTTTGCAAATGAAAAGATAAACAAGTTAACTAATACTCGTGATAAGTAATTGGAAATAAAATAATTTGTATTTTGCTTCAATTCACTAAAGCCTCAATATATCTACCATCTGTTTCTAGACATTTAATGGTTCGTTTATCAAATTCCCTTAATACATTCTTGATCATATCTTCAGAAATTTCCTGACATGCTTCTGGAATTATTCTTTCCAAATGATCAATATTTTGAAAAGGCCCTTACTGTAGGTACTGTACAGTAACTAGGTAGGTACTGTACAGAATTTGCCAGGTCATCCTAGATTAAATGTTTATCTGTAGACGTAAATTATAAATGCTAACACAGAGAAGTTTATAAAATTAACAAACTCTGTTTTCTCTGTCAATAGTTTTGAATTATGATCAACTTTTCTTAATAACACTTGTCGCTATTTTCAAAAATAAAGGTACTTTACTCTTGGGTAAAATTCATATTTTTTTGACAAAACTCGTATACGGCTTAAAAAAATGATATCTGATGGTTCTATTTTGGGTTTTAGACCATGTTATTATTATTTGTTTAACGCAAATTGAAATTCGAGGTTTTGATAACAAAAATAGATGTAATATGATGGGCTCTATGCTATAAACAAAGAAGTTGTTTGTTATAAATAAACAAGTTGTTTGTCATAAACAAACAAGTCGTTTGTTTGAAGTTAATAAATTTTATTATATCTTGTACTATGAATATTAAAGATAGTTTTATATAGATAGATAATGTACTGTAAACAGCAAATAGTTAATTAAAGCAATTTATTATTTTAGAATGTAGAAAAGTTAGCGAAATTACAAATTTAAAATTTCTTTCTTGAACGAATAAAAATACAGATGTTAATAAAAAATGGTTATTGAATGTAATTCACAAATTAAAAATAGGTTTTTAATGTTTAATACATAATTAATGTATATAAAAACACTACGAAATATGAATTACAACGTTGAGTCAATAAAATTGAACTATGTTAAATTAAACTTGTAAATTTTACCTTAAAACTTGTAAATGTTAACAAATGTATTAATTATACAAATTTTACAAACTAAGAAATTTATATATTAATAAATTTGTTTGTTAATTTCGAAACATTATTTGTTTATTTGAAATCTATATGAACATTTCCATCTTTAAAAAAATGAACAAAATATTTTCTATTAATTAAGAAAAAAAATACCAAACTGGTTTATAATTGAAAAATAATAATTTATTTATAAAAAATTATTTATATCGATTATTCATCAAAATTGATATTTTTGAAAATTTTATTTAAAAAAAAGCATCAAAAAATGGTATTGTTATGTTTGTAAAATTAAAATATTACTGAAAATCTTATTAAGAGAATATATAAATATAAAATCTTGTGATAATATTGTTTTTAATTTAAAACCGATAAAATCAGATGCTTACAATCAAAATATTCAAATTTATTAAGAAAAATATTTTATTCAAAATATATATATATATATATATATATATATATAATTTTTTAAAAACTGTATTTTTAATATAAATGCCATAAAAATATTCAAGTTGTTATAAATTTAATGTAAGAAACTGTTTATGAGATAAGTCCACTTCATAAAATATTGAAATTTAAGAGCAATTAAATTAATATACAACTAAAAATAATAATTTATATTAAAAATTGATAAATATGTTAAATTAATAATTATTTCTTTTGTGTTTTTATAAAAAAATTTCAAACTTGTTAATATTTGCCCCAAATATTATTTATTACTAGATACTTTACTAGATAACTTTTCGAAAAGTATATAATATTTTAGATATTAATTAGTTATTTTTTAATATTTATAATTATCTAATTATATTTTGAACAAATTTAGATAAAACTGTTTTTAGTAAATCATAAAATCTTCTTGTAAAATTCAATAATACTTAAGATATAAATTAGTTAAAAACTTTTATAAATCCGTGAAAAAAAATCCGTTAAAAATAAAATTCAATATTATTGCTTTACTCAACAGTTTATATCTCAAAATATTGACTTTTAGAAGAAAAAATCACAAAGTTTTCATCTAAAATATTATACAAAAGTTATAAATATTAAGGAACAAACTAATTAATATCCAAAACGTTATTTTATTTTAAAAGATTGGACAACAAAGCTAAACAATTTTAAAAAAAATCAATATTTTGTTTATTATTACATTTTATATTTATTTTATAAAATTTGTATCAAAATTGTTGATAAAACATTGAAATTTAATCGAAAATATTAGTAAAAACACATTAATACAACAAAAATTAAAAAAAAAAATTCCAAAAAAAACGAAACGAAACTTGTTAATTATTCAATAGAAATTGCTATTCATACATTTATGATTAAGAAATTGAAATATGTTAATTAATGGGTGACAAAAATATATTGTATTTAATTTAAATTTTAAACGGTTATATCATAGATATAAACAAGTGATGATCGCATGTACGTGTAGAATAAAATGAAAAGTAAGTTGTAAATAAAATGGTATTTAAAAAACCTCATTAAATGATAACAGATAATAAAATAGATGAACAGATGCTTGAAAAACTATGCAACTAGTGGGGGCGCCTACCGAATTCCGAAGAAGTCAAACAGTTAAAATCCTTATTATTTGATATTTCGACGAAACGGTCAGAATGGCACTAAACCCGCACTGCACAGAAAATAATTATTTCAGATTCAACAAATAATTATTCACTATGTTTTCACTAGAACTGGACATCATTTACCAAACAATTCCCAGCATCCCAACGACCGACAACATCTCCACTCATCTAACAGAAACAGACTGATGATTAAAACTTAAATGTTAAAATGGTACACTCTGAAGATAACTACGAACCAACACTATTTTTCAAAATATTTACCGATTATACAACACTATATACACATAAAAAATAATTACATAAATAAACAAATACACTGTATGTATATTTAGTTGCCTATCCCATAAAATAACAAAAATTGTTAAAATTATCAAAAAAAATCTCAATCATTAATACAAATTAGCAACTAACAAGTATTTATAATGTAGGAACTATAAATAGAAATAAATTCGCTTAATAATTTGTTTTTTTACTTTATATGCCATGTAGACGTATAATTGGTTGCCAGGTAATAAGTTATTAATTGGACATGGATTGTAGCAATAAAGGTTGTCTCATTATCATAAATATGTTAATTAGTAATAAATTTCTTTTACAAGAAAATTAGTATCTGAAACATGCAATAATTTACATAATAAGGTTATGATATTAAAGAATTGCACATTTATGTGATAAATGAAGATGAAAACGTACAATTTTTCAAACGTTATTTTATCGCAGGGGTGGGCAAATCTTTTGGTTGTCGGGCCACATTATGTATGAAAATTTGACCCCGCGGGCCGCATCCAAATTTTTCTATTTTTATAGATATTTACCCGCCTAAATACATCAATATTGTTAGGTTTTCTCATAGTGGACAATATATACTGCTTCTAAAATGAAAAAATGTGCAGTGTCTATAAAATAGTGGCAGGTAGATAATAAAGTAAACACCGGGTAAACATAATAAGCATGTTATAGGTATGCTTTCGGGATTTTTTGTCGCTTTGTTTATGTTAGAATACGAATTAAGATCATTCATCACAGATCTATAGATAAATTTGTAATCGCCTTATCAGTGAGGTAATATTTTGGTATACAGTATAATCTCGGTAATTCGGCCGTTGGTTAATCGGACGACACGTCCAGTAATACCGGCCAGAGGCGTAGCGAGGGGGGTGCAAGGGGGTGTATCATGCCCCGGGCGCCACTCGCAGAGGGGCGCCAAATGGTGTCCAAGGACCAAGATTTTCCGGAACATTATAATTGATATTTTAAAATAATCATAGCAACATAATTAATTTCCTGTAAATCAATCAAACATCACCGTATGCAAAACGTTCTTTCTTCCTGAACACTTTTATTTAAAAGCTAAAATAGTAATACCTATATTTTTACACGCTTCTTATTTTAAAACGATAACTATTCGATGTGCAACTTTATATATCCCGCATCTTTTTGAACCAATGGAATATAGAATATACATGTGCAGTAGTAGTAGTTTCCAAATGTTGAGCTATATATACGTTAGTTACTGTTAAACCTAAACTGCGGCCGTGTTATAAATATAGACGTAGATAAAATTAATCGGCTTTTCAGTCAAAAATCCTTTATTATTTACAAAGCCGACATTTCGACACCACTTGTGGCTTCCTCAGGGCTAGCAAATAACAGTTTTGCGTTATGCTGTAAGTTGTTCAAAAGTAATATCTTAGTATATTTTTTTTAGATGCCTGTCAATGCCTGGAAAAAACTTCCCAGCGATTCCCAGAAATAAAAAAAAAACTAAAGCAAGAAAAAGAAACTGAGAAATCCAGAATAACAATAAAATCCTATTTACTTAAAAAGTCGCAAAAAGAAAAATCAGAAGAAATGAAGCAAAATCAGAGTCAGAATCAGATTCAGGTTGTCCTACTTCTGCTGAACTTTTCTCAGATAATACATCACAACAAATACAAGACTTTAAAGATGAATATGGGAGCCCAAGTACATCTGAAGTTCCAAATCCGTGTCCATAATTAATAAAAAGTACAGAAAATTCAAACAGAAACACTTACAGACGTTTTGGAGTTCAGAGATGTTGCTTATTTAAAATTCAATAT
Source organism: Phosphuga atrata (assembly GCA_944588485.1). Classification (NCBI taxonomy): domain Eukaryota; kingdom Metazoa; phylum Arthropoda; class Insecta; order Coleoptera; family Silphidae; genus Phosphuga; species Phosphuga atrata. The sequence continues at coordinate 1,502,127 of OX155907.1, read as the reverse complement.
TAATCTTCCAATAATATCGAATCAACTTCGCACCGAAATGAGTATTCGTGGATCGCTGTTAAATGTGCATCTGAAACACGATGGAGTGCCAGAGCACAAGCGGTTAGCATGGGCTCGAAGGGTTAGTAGAAGTACTAGAAAAATTAGCAGAGGACGGTACTACTACAAATGACACTAGAAGTGAAGCTACAATTTTATTACAAAATATATTGAATTTTAATTTTATAACTTTTGTTCATTTCTTGAATGAAATCTTGAGAATTGATCGAGTTCAGTTCATATTACAAAATCCTAAAATGAATTTTAAAGAAGCGTACCATGATCTTGAATCATTACAAAAAGCTAAGTCTCTCTGTAAAAAATGGGGTATTTATATGGGGTTATGTTGCCCGTTCCGCAGAAAGTGATATTTCTCGCGTTATGAAAAGTGTTATTGATCGTCTGCAGCAAGAAATAAGTAGGTACACGATTTACACGACTAAGCGATCTTAATTATAAATTTGGATGTTTACTGGAAGTTTAAAATTTTCTAAACAAGGATAATGATGATAACAGTCTTTAAACAGAATTGTTAAAATATGTGCGAATTTTATAGTACAGATTTTAATGGAACATAACTCTATGTCGAAATATGTGACTGCAAGATATTACTCCGCATTAGAAAAGAAATTGAACCTAAAACTCCATTAGAGCTTCATACCTTTATAACCACGTATGGCGAAGATGTTTTTCCAAACCTGAGAGTCGCGCTTCAAATACTCCTTACTATTTCAGTATCAATTGCTGGCTGTGAACGTCCGTTCAGCAAATTAAAATTAATTTTCACATATTATCTACTATCAAGGATGGGACAAGATCGCCTAAGTGACCTGGCATTTTTATAGAATAATATTGAAATAATTTTTCCACTGACACAGACACATTTCCGAATACAATCTTTGGCTTGATTTTCCTAACTAGATTTTTTGTCCCTATTTATCCCAATACAGTATAATATTTTCTAGAAGCGTAGTTAACTATCCGTAATATATTATAGATATTTTAAGGTAGGTAAGTAGGTAGGTAGGTACTACATCATATTATTATTTGCATTATATTCTTATTACGAGTAATTTCTATTTACTATATTATTATATGTGTTTCTGGAGGGTGGCAGGGGAGCGCCAATGAAGTATCGTGCCCCGGGCGCCAGTTATGCTCGCTACGCCACTGATACCGGCGGTCTGGAGACCGCTGGCGCTCTTCCCTCCCACCACTCTTTCTTATAATCCGGCGGTTGTATGGTCGCATATGTGTCGGATTATCGAGATTATACAGTATTTGGTATTTTGGTGTATTGGTTGTTCACAAAACTAACACACCAAAAAATAAAAAATAATAATAGTAATGTATTAAATGTTTCGCCGGCCGTATGTGGCCCGCGGGCCGTCATTTGCCCAGGCCTGTTTTACGAATACACCGTAATTATTTGTTGAATATTACATTGGATAATAATTGCTGTTTTTACGTAAATTTACGCATAAAGCATTAATTGTTTTTCGTTTCGGAGAAAAAAGGCCAAAGTTCATAGCTACAAAGGTTGTCCCATTGCCATAAATATTGATGCAATTTACATTATAACGTAAAATTAGTTCAATAAAACCATCATCAATCATTTCTGAAATAGTTGTCAACGCATAAAATCCAGTTTTCTACATATCAATTACATAATAAGTTGTTTAATTAGTAATCAGAAAGTGTGAAATTTGGATGTTTATACAATATTCAAAATTTTATTTTCGATAAAAGGCGCTTAACTTAAACATAAACGATATTAAAAAGAAAACACATTTTATTTAAAACATTTCACAAATAATTAACTATTAACCTTTAATATATCCGTTTGTTTCAAGTTTTACAAATATTGAACTAAATTATTTATACAATAAATAGACTAGATTAATCTTCCATCATCGAAGTCTCTATATCTTGCAGAACCCATTGGTGGTCAACGATTTCTAAAGCTTCCCATTCCGCCTTAAAAGCCACTTTTGGATCAGGCGGCATTGCCATTGCCGCTCCCGACATTTGATCTTGCATCTGTTTACTTTGATCCGCAGCTAGAGATTTAAATTATAAACACAAGCCTAGATAGGGAAGACTCAATAGACAAGATAAGATTAAACGCTCTTAATAGTTTAGTATACTAAGAATTAGAGGAAGGGGGTTGGGTACAATACATCTATAAAGATTGCAGTTCAACAAATCACCACCTACAATCTATCAACAAGGTTATATGAGAAGATAAAGAAAATACGAAGAGACTGAGGGCTTTATGCAAGCACGACACGGCAAAACCAACTGGCTCTCTCCCACCAAATCCTTTGTTCTACTGGGAGTCACTCAGCTTTATCAGTCTTATGTTGCAATAAATATGATTTGAATCACATAATTAAGTCATTTTTTTATTACCATTATTTTCGTTTCTCATTTAGAATGTACTGGGGGTTTTAAATTATTGGTCACTCCTCTCAGAAGGAGGGGCGAAAAAGTTACGTCACCCTTGTTACGTTTTATATCGACTGAATTACGGAGAAGAAAATATAAATCTCCGACATGTTCAACATTCACCATTAGTGTATGGTGAATGTTATCACCAATAGTGCATGGTGATATTCACCGGTGTAAGTCAGAAATAAGGGTATTTAGCAAATATTTCGGACATACACCAAGCGACTATGTGAATGTTGACATTCAGCGGTGAAAGTGCACATTCCCCAAATTTCGGTCTTTCACGGTAACATATATATTAACAATTAGAGGAAGGGGGTTGGGTACAATAGATCTAAAAAGGTTGCAGTTCAACAAATCACCACCTACAATTGTGTCGGTCATTGTAAAAGTGAATTATCTCCTTGAAACTGAATTTTAAAATAAAGCGCTTTTTGCGAATGTGTAGGAAAAAATATATAGGTATTCATTTAATGTTTTCTCTTTTTTATTGTTTAATACAAATCAAAGATATATTAATTTTTAGTAACGTAGAAAATCAAAGTAAAACTAATTTAATAAATGAACTTTAATACTAATTTAATAAATGAACTATACTAATTTAATAAATGAAAAAAATGAATTTTTGAGTTACATCACTGTTATAGTGGCATCAGATGAACGCTCACCAGTTTTAAGTGTGCTTGAACGATTTGGAATATCTATGGGCAGATTTTTGTAGTAATGGGGGTAAATTGGTGGAATGTATGGTAGAAGATAAAGAATATCTTTCTTCTTTGCGTTTGTAACTAGTCGTTAGATGGATAGAGTGGGTCTTGTCGAATATTGTACAAGTGGGCCGGTCGTTCTTGCTTTTTTGCACAAATCTGCTTTATATAAGGATGTGTCGAGATTTAGTGTTTCTTTAAATTGAAATTGTAAAGGATGATTTCTCTCAAACCTCAGTCATCTAATATTTACCCATGTTTACCCATATGTTTACCCATTTAATGTTTGTAATAGAATTTTCCTTTAGACAGTGGTACTTAAAAATTAGGCGTTTTTCATTTCAGTAAAAACAAAAGTTATTTTTTTTTGCGTTTAGCTGTTTTTATAATAGCGACCCACTGGTCCGGGCTATAAATTTTCCACCGCGGCGACTAACGCTCTCTAATCATTTGGAAGATAAGAATGTCCAGATACCATGAACTTGTAATCTATGGCGTCAATACTAGTGTCAGCGTCTTGTACAAGCTTCAAGAGGGAAAAAATGTGTTAATATTTCGGTTTTGTCTAGTGCAAGAATCGGAATACATAATGACATGCTTTTCTAAAACCGCTTGAGTTTTTTTAGTGTTTAAGAAGAAATTCTGCTGTGTCTTGAGCACCTCTTCCACCCGGAATCATTAAAATCCTCTAAATCCATCAAAATAAACTATTAAAACGCTTATACACACACAAATATATATTAATTACACTATTAAAATGACTATGGACTTACTTCACTTTTATAATGAATATTTAGAGTTTTAGTTCTCTGCAAAAACAAGTAACGCCTTTTATGGGATTTTAATCCAACTATTGAAGTTGCTTCATTTGTATAATGAAAGATATAACAAAATGTGATAGCATTAAGCAAAAAAAATAAGAATTTAAAAAACATGGAGTTACACCACTTTTACAATGAACGACACAATTGATCAACGGTATTATAAGAGCATTCAAGGAAAATACAAAGAGACTGGAGGGCTTTATGCAAGCACGGAGACCAAGTCGAGCTGACTGGAGGCCGAGACCACCTAGTTGGAAAACCGAATCAGATGGGCTATCAGCACTTTCCAGACATTCGAAGCCCCAGGTGTGGACGGATTAGTTCCCACCTTCAAAAGGGAAGGAGAGAATTAATGCCGTATCTTCTAAAAGTCTTTAGAAGTAGTTTAGCGCTCGATACATACTGGAGGTAATGAGAAGGGCTAAGATGGTATTCATACCGAAGGTGTGGAAAAAAGACACCACTCAACTGAAGTCATTTAGACCCATTAGTTTAACATCTTTCTTGTTAAAGACAATGGAGAAGGTAATTGACAATTACCTTAAGTCAACAGTGCTGGTGGGTGCACCACTACACAACAGCCCGCCGTGTATCAGCTGACAAATGAAATAGAAGCAACACAAGATACAAAGGAAGTAGCGATATGTGCCTTCTTAGACATTGAAGAACCCATTGATAACACCTCGCATGAGGCTGTCAAATATGCTCTTGAAAGAAGGAATATCGACAGCATTACCTCAAAGTGGATGGGCGAAATGCTGATAACTAGAATGGCAGAGATACAAGTGGGAAAAGACACCATTAAGATCTCCACAACTCGAGGATGTCCACAGGGAGGTGTGTTAACACCACTGATGTGGACCTTGGAAGTTGATGAATTACTGGCTAGGCTGAACGACCTAGATATTAAATGTCAAGGTTACGCTGATGACATAGTCATCATAGCCAGAGGGAAGTTTGAGAGACCTAGAGTTACTTTAAAGTAACTAATAGATGGTGTCAAATTGTGGGACTGAAACTCAACCCAAGCAAAACCAGTCTTCTTTAATCCGTGACCTGGCCAATGTCAAGGACGTCGTTCTCGTAACCAATACGTTGCTGTCGGTGCCGCTGAATTTTTCCCATCATTCACGATTCGCTTCCACACTTTCCGATCAATGGCAATATCCCTGGCCTGGCCTCCCAGAGGTCCAGTCGTCGGTTCTTGAGGTCGTCTTCTACATGTTTTATCCATATCTTCTTCGGCGATGATCGCTGAATCCTCCAGTCGGGCGGCCGCTTCCGCCAGAGTAGTTTGCGTGGAAGTTTCATACATTCTGCAAATGTGATCGAACTATCGTAGACGGCGTGTTTATATTTGTTCCACAATCGGTGGTTGCTGATCGCATCTAGCTCGAATTTCCTCATTCCGCAGGCGATCACGAATTGAAACACCGATAATCTGTCTTAGGCAACGCATTTGGAACACCTCGAGTTTGTTGAGGTCCGACTGAAGTAGTGTCCACCTTTCTGCCCCATACAAAAGAATTGGTAGGATGAGCGTCCGTAATAGACGAATTTTGGTATTAGTGGATATGTTCGCCTTCTTCCATATGCACCATTTGAGCGACGCAAACGCTGCTGATGCCTGACAATCCGGCTATGAATGTCAGCGACCAATGCCACTTTCTTTTCTTGCACCAGTGAGCCCAAGTATTTGAATTCTTTCAAGTATTCGATTTGATGACCATTAAGATGAACATTGGCCTGCTATCCATCCGTCGTCAAGACTTTCGTCTTGTCCACGTTTATTTTCAGTCCATAGGATTTGTCGATCCGGGAAATGTTATCATTTCATGTCAATGTATCATCGGCGAACATCAGATCGGAAATGAAGTTGGTGTCATCGTATCGCCTCGTCGACCATCGAATGCTTTCCTCATAATGGCGTCTATAACCACGTTGGAAATCAATGGGGAAGCGACGTCTCCCTGTCGAACTCCCGATTGGATCAGAAAACCGTCCGATAATTCGTTCCGGATCCGTACGAATCTGGTTGAACCGTCGTACCCCGCTCGTAGAAGATGTATAATTTTTAAAGGCACATGCTCAGTTTCCAATACTGGCCATAAAGAAGGCCAGTGGATGCAGTCGAAGGCAGATTTAAAGTCGATAAAGACAAATAATTGTCCTTTTTCCACACCGAATATATTCTTCCATCAACTGGCGAAGTGCGAATATTTGATCGATATAGCCTCGATTTGGTCTAAATCCTGCTTGCTACTCTCGACTTGTTTCCTCTCGATGTTTCTGTAGTCGTGATTGAATGATCTTCATAAATACCTTCCTGACAATTGATAGGAAACTGATGCCACGGTAATTATTGCATTCTCGGCAATCGCCTTTCTTCAATAAGGGGACTACGATCGCTTTTTTCCACGTTGACGGTATTTGTTCCCAATGCCAAATTTGAAGTAAGAGGTCGTAAAGCGCAACAAAATGTTGCCTCCGGCCTTTATCATTTCAGAGGTAACTTGATCGATGCCTGGCACTTTCCCATTTTTCATCGGTTTTATTGCTGTCTTGACTTCAACAATCGTTGGGTCGCCAGCGGGGAGCGAGATCACTGGTTTATTGATGATCAGCGGTGTCGGCACTGGTCCCGGATCGGGATTGTACAGTTCATTAAAGAATTCGCTCCACCGGTGCAGACGCTCGGCTGGAGAACTAACGAAAGTTCCATCCGCTTTCTTGATATCACCGTTTGTTGATTTTGTCTTCCCGCTCAACTTCCTGATGGTTTGATATAAAGTTCGGTATTCGTGTCTCGATGCTGCTTCCTCCATTTCAGCCGCGACATTGTTCCAATTTTTTTTTTCATTGCACGTACATCTTTGAACGTCGATCGAAATCGCGAATTGATCAAAACGTAGTCCAGCATCACCGAATCTATCCCCGACGGGTTTCGACACGTAAGTTGATGTTTGCGTGGATGCTGGAAGACGCTGTTTCCGATGAGTAGATTGTTCGACGCTGCGAATGACTGCGGCGCAGTCCGTTGTCATTTATGTCACCGTATCCAAATCTGCCCCACGTTTTCTCCCAACCTGCTAGATCTGCACCCGTATGCGCATTGAAGTCACCCGCTAGTATGATCAGTTCAGTTTGGGGAATGGTGTCCAGTGCGAGTTGTAGTTGATTGTAGAAAGCATCCTTTATCACATCGGCGCTCGTTTGAGTCGGGGCGTAAATAGATATGACGTGAGTGGTGATCGTCCCCTTGATTGTGATGGTTGCCACCTGATATTGATTTAAAGGGAGATGGTGATGCTGGCTGCTACAGGATCAATTATGAAGCCAACGCCGGCTTCCCGCTTGTCACCGCCGGAGTAGTATAATGTTATCGCATCATCGATATTCGGTGGATGGACGGCTATTTGCCCAGATCCCGTAATTCGAAGTTCCGATAGTGCCATAATAGATATTCCGTATTTCGTTTGATCCATGGCAATAATTTCCTTTTGGCCGACGTGATGACCAGTACGAACATTCCACGCAGCGAGCCGAATTTTCGATTTCGGCGTAATAAATTTCGAGTCTTTGGCCAGTAGCCCATTTCTCACCAGCGTCCCTGGTCTCCGGCGCTGGCGCATCGGCTGCCCTGGATGCGGTAGCATTTAATCGTAAGTAATTCGGTTGTAAATCCATGGGGTTTCTTGCCAGATTTCCTCGGTTCCCCAATTGTAGTAGGTTTCCCGATTCTGTGCAGAACAATGGAAGAAAACCTCCAGGGGAAAGGAAAACTTCCAGGGCTAAGACAATCCAAAGTAATGCTGGGATCTTTTAACCAGAAAACTACAAAAGCTTGCCTAAAACTAAATAGGAAAAAGCTTAGAATTCTGAGAGGAGTCCTGATGGGACAATGCAGACTTAGAAAATTCCTTAAGGCCCTAGGCCTAGAGGAAGACGACAGATGCAGATTCTGTGGCTCAGCAGAGGAAACCCCATATATCTGTTCTAAAACTGCAGAGCACTGCTCCGCAAGAGACAAATGTACCTTGGGGCCTACTGCTTGAACACAGAGGAGTTGCAATCCTTTAATCCCTCCCAGATCCTGAAATTCCCAAAGGAATCAGACTAAAGGAGGCGCTCCAAATGGGTAAGTATACCAATGATTAGAGGAAGAGTGTGGGGTACAATAGATCTATGAAGGTCGAAGTACAAGTTACCACTGAAACCTACCAGCCCATACAGTTACATGGGAGAGCAGTAGAATACAAACAAGAGAATGAATGAACACCATCCACAAAAGTTTATAAGAAATAAGAGTACAATGGAAGAAAACCTCCAGGGGAAAGGAAAACTTCCAGGGATTGGACAATCCTAAGTAATGCGGGGATCTTTTAACCAGAAAACTACAAAAGCTTGCCTGAAACTATTTATGGACACAAAACAAAAATGCAAGATGGAAAAATGAATGGGATTACAAGAGAAGACAAGATAGATAAGATAGTTGAGCTTGGAACAGCAGATATGAGCAACAACAGTGAATGTGATAAAAAGGTAAATATGTTTCTCTGTAACAATCCAATTAGAAATCAAGGATTTAATTTTCATGCAGGTAATAAATGAAGACTATATGAGAACGAAGACCACGTGGCAGACTGAGGACAAGGTGGCTGAACAGTGTGGAGGCACAAATGGGGACATGATGTGTGGAGGCACAAATGGGCACAGGACACAATGGCAAATAGAAAAATCTTTACAAAAAAACTGAAGTAGATGGGCAACCCTCATTAACAGGAATGCCAAAGCCCTAAACAGGTTGTAACAGCAACAACAAGAAGAAGAATAAATGAAGTGTCTGAATCATTTCTATATAATTAAAATTTGACAGTGCAAGTGATAGTTGGTTAGTAAAAATATGGGTTATAGGGAACATTCCTTTAGATTTGGATTAAAGTTTTAACTTACCATTGTTTTCTCCTAATACTAGTGCATAGATACTACGCAAACCAAAAACATTGAGGAAATACCAAGACGCAGAAGAAACCCAAGAAGCATCCAAATGTAACAGTTCAATCCCCCTTTGTAACATGGGCTTAAATCTCAACGTTAATGGAAAAGGAACCTTGGCTGAAATAAATATATATTTTTGAATTTGGAATTAATGAGCAAAGCAAAAATTATTTACTTGTAATAAAACCAGAAAACATCCAATTAATCCAACCACCAATAATAAACATAGGAATAACATTAGTGATGTTCCCTTTCAACATATCAGTCATCATATTGGGGTCAGTCATCATGTTTGGGGTTGCATGTTCCCGTTTCTGAGTTAAATAACCAGTTTCCTGGTTGTTGAAGAATTGTCTACGCATATTAAAAGACGATCTTGGAATGTATTTAGCATTTTCCCTTAAAATTCTCGATCGTAATATAATCTGACTAAAAATAAAAGAGTGGTTTAATGAATCAGTTAAAGTGAGTTTTAAGGTTAGATGTACCTGTCTTGTAATTGTTGTATTTCAACTTTCTTCTGTGATGAAAGTAAGATTGAAATGTAATGTCTAAATATGCCGACTAGAAATGTGATTACTATTATAGGTAGAAATACCCATCCTCTTATATTTGGATCTACAACTAGGTCCGTCATTATCGCACTACTCATCACCTTTTGTTGCCAGTTTTGACGTCCTGACCAGATATTTGTCTCTGGTCCTGACAGCTTGATAGTTCAGCCGGCAATGCAGTGCAGATGCAATGTGGCGAGTCGATAGTTTTGTTCTGTCGAGCGCGCAAACGAAATTCAAATTTTTATTTGAAATAAAATAGCAAAATAAATTGTTACTTATTGTTTAATATGAGAGAAAAAATGCAGAATGGAAATTGAGATCGTTAACAATACGATTTTATCTATATTTAAAAAATATTAAAAAATCTATTTTCTGTTACAATTTTTACAAAAATAATGTAATTTTTTTTTTATTGAAATATCACTAAATATTTTGTTGCATTAATGAGATATTTACATTAAACATTATTACAATAATATTTTAAGTGTCCATGTATTTTTGATTTAACTGTTTACCTGTTTTTTTAATACCCGTTTACATTTTCTCTGTTACGTACGTGAAGAAAATTAGAATTAGAATATAGGTTTTTGAACATGGTTATCTAAGTATATTAATTGATTATCTGTGAATTATTTGATTTTAAGACAAAATTGTTTTTTTAATGCTATTTTTATATGAAGTGGAGCCAACGTTTAAAAATGTTTTTGAGGTTGGCGAACATGTTCAGTAAAAATTCGATATGGCGACAGTAAATGGTAGCTGATGTTGGTGTTTATTTTTTCCGAAAATAATAATAACATACGGTTGTGACATAAATAAAGATGGTAATAGAATAACAAGAAAATAATGGAGTATCATTGGTTTTTATTCTGGACAGTCTTGACCGGTTTTTTACCATTTAGTATTAGTTTAGACCAAGGTATAGAACTGAATCACTTTGTCTATGGGGTTATTTTTAGTTTGTAAATGTAAGTTTCATATTTTTCAGCCTCATTTTATGGAGGAAGTTACATAGCAGTTCCCTTAAAGGAAGCCAAAAGTACAACAGACATTCATTTTAAATTCCGTACACATTTACCCAGTGCATTTCTATTGCTTGTTGCTGGCTCCACTGACTACTGCATTGTCCAATTAGTAAATGGAAGACTAAAAGTCGTTATTAATCTTGGAGCTGGAGACAAAGAGCTCAACTCACCTGAATATAATAAACTCAATGATTTTAAGTGGCACCATGTACATATTATACGAAGGGAAGAAAATCTTTCCATCACTATTGATGATATTCATCCTGTCAAGTACAAATATTACTATTACATTCTTCTTAAATATGTATTTCACTTGTATTCTAGGACTAGTCTCAAAGATGGATACTTTGAACTCAATATACAACTGGGATTATTTATAGGAGCAATTGGAAATGTCTCTGATTTATATTTTGGACAAAATGAAAACTTTAGGGGATGCCTTGCAGAGGTAATTACATCATTTTCTTTATGTATTATATCATACTATTAAAGTTCAAAAAACAAATTTGTCAACTCCAGGGTTAACTGAAAATATAGTTGTTACTTATACTATCGTTTTACGCAGTGTGTGCCACAGCTCAGCCATGAGAGGTTGCAAATATCATACCATGCCATATCGTGCCACATAAGATATTATACTATATGTAAATATACTTATAAAAGTTTAAGCATAGCATTTTGCTGGATCATTAACTTCTATCATATATTCCAGTCAGCTCACATTTCTCATAACATTAAGTACAATTGTTCAGTTCCGCAAACATTTTGTTGAAGCAAAAGATAAATTCAAATACTAACAAATTGCGGAAAATAATCAGTAACAAACCTTAGCCATTAACGGGTTTGATTCCCTGCCTTCTTTAACCAGCTATTTTTAACCAGGTCGGCACACAATGAAGGAATGCCAAATACGCGATAACGGGGTGGCGCATGCTAAAACCAAAGTGGAATACGGTGTTTAGTGAGAGCTTCTACCAAACCACTTTAAAAAAAATATATTGTCTGTCTAGTCTTGTCTGTCTAGTCTTGTCTGTCTAGCCTTGCCTGTCTAGTCTTGTCTGACTAGTCTTCCCTGTCTTGTCTGTCTAGTCTTGTGTGTCTAGTCTTGTCTGTCTAGTCTTGTCTGTCTAGTCTTGCCTGTCTAGTCTTGTCTGTCTAGTCTTGTCTGTCTAGTCTTGTCTGTCTAGTTTTGTCTGTCTAGTCTTATCTGTCTAGTCTTGTCTGTCTAGACTTGTCTGACTAGTCTTGTCTGTCTAGTCTTGTCTGTCTTTTCAATGCGGGAGACACGGGTTCGAATCCTGGTTGGGGAGACAACAACTAGAGCGGTTTTTCAGTAAACCGTCCGGGCTGCTCACCCTGAATGAATGCAAAATATGCGATACCAGGGTGGTGCATACTAAAAGCCAAGGTGGAATAGGGGGTTTAGTGAGAGCTTCCCCCGAACCACTTAGTAAGTCTTGTCTCTCTAGTCTTGTCTGTCTAGTCTTGTCTGTCTAGTCTTGTCTGTATAGTCTTGTCTGTCTAGTCTTGTCTGTCTGGTCTTGTCTGTCTAGTCTTGTCTGCCTAGTCTAGTATGTCTAGTCTTGTCTGTCTAGTCTTGTCTGTCTAGTCTTGTCTGTCTAGTCTTGTCTGTCTAGTCTTGTCTGTCTAGTCTTGTCTGTCTAGTCTTGTCTGTCTAGTCTTGTCTGTCTAGTCTTGTCTGTCTAGTCTTGTCTGTCTAGTCTTGTCTGTCTAGTCTTGTCTGTCTAGTCTTGTCTGTCTAGTCTTGTCTGTCTAGTCTTGTCTGTCTAGTCTTGTCTGTCTAGTCTTGTCTGTCTAGTCTTGTCTGTCTAGTCTTGTCTGTCTAGTCTTGTCTGTCTAGTCTTGTCTGTCTAGTCTTGTCTGTCTAGTCTTGTCTGTCTAGTCTTGTCTGTCTAGTCTTGTCTGTCTAGTCTTGTCTGTCTAGTCTTGTCTGTCTAGTCTTGTCTGTCTAGTCTTGTCTGTCTAGTCTTGTCTGTCTAGTCTTGTCTGTCTAGTCTTGTCTGTCTAGTCTTGTCTGTCTAGTCTTGTCTGTCTAGTCTTGTCTGTCTAGTCTTGTCTGTCTAGTCTTGTCTGTCTAGTCTTGTCTGTCTAGTCTTGTCTGTCTAGTCTTGTCTGTCTAGTCTTGTCTGTCTAGTCTTGTCTGTCTAGTCTTGTCTGTCTAGTCTTGTCTGTCTAGTCTTGTCTGTCTAGTCTTGTCTGTCTAGTCTTGTCTGTCTAGTCTTGTCTGTCTAGTCTTGTCTGTCTAGTCTTGTCTGTCTAGTCTTGTCTGTCTAGTCTTGTCTGTCTAGTCTTGTCTGTCTAGTCTTGTCTGTCTAGTCTTGTCTGTCTAGTCTTGTCTGTCTAGTCTTGTCTGTCTAGTCTTGTCTGTCTAGTCTTGTCTGTCTAGTCTTGTCTGTCTAGTCTTGTCTGTCTAGTCTTGTCTGTCTAGTCTTGTCTGTCTAGTCTTGTCTGTCTAGTCTTGTCTGTCTAGTCTTGTCTGTCTAGTCTTGTCTGTCTAGTCTTGTCTGTCTAGTCTTGTCTGTCTAGTCTTGTCTGTCTAGTCTTGTCTGTCTAGTCTTGTCTGTCTAGTCTTGTCTGTCTAGTCTTGTCTGTCTAGTCTTGTCTGTCTAGTCTTGTCTGTCTAGTCTTGTCTGTCTAGTCTTGTCTGTCTAGTCTTGTCTGTCTAGTCTTGTCTGTCTAGTCTTGTCTGTCTAGTCTTGTCTGTCTAGTCTTGTCTGTCTAGTCTTGTCTGTCTAGTCTTGTCTGTCTAGTCTTGTCTGTCTAGTCTTGTCTGTCTAGTCTTGTCTGTCTAGTCTTGTCTGTCTAGTCTTGTCTGTCTAGTCTTGTCTGTCTAGTCTTGTCTGTCTAGTCTTGTCTGTCTAGTCTTGTCTGTCTAGTCTTGTCTGTCTAGTCTTGTCTGTCTAGTCTTGTCTGTCTAGTCTTGTCTGTCTAGTCTTGTCTGTCTAGTCTTGTCTGTCTAGTCTTGTCTGTCTAGTCTTGTCTGTCTAGTCTTGTCTGTCTAGTCTTGTCTGTCTAGTCTTGTCTGTCTAGTCTTGTCTGTCTAGTCTTGTCTGTCTAGTCTTGTCTGTCTAGTCTTGTCTGTCTAGTCTTGTCTGTCTAGTCTTGTCTGTCTAGTCTTGTCTGTCTAGTCTTGTCTGTCTAGTCTTGTCTGTCTAGTCTTGTCTGTCTAGTCTTGTCTGTCTAGTCTTGTCTGTCTAGTCTTGTCTGTCTAGTCTTGTCTGTCTAGTCTTGTCTGTCTAGTCTTGTCTGTCTAGTCTTGTCTGTCTAGTCTTGTCTGTCTAGTCTTGTCTGTCTAGTCTTGTCTGTCTAGTCTTGTCTGTCTAGTCTTGTCTGTCTAGTCTTGTCTGTCTAGTCTTGTCTGTCTAGTCTTGTCTGTCTAGTCTTGTCTGTCTAGTCTTGTCTGTCTAGTCTTGTCTGTCTAGTCTTGTCTGTCTAGTCTTGTCTGTCTAGTCTTGTCTGTCTAGTCTTGTCTGTCTAGTCTTGTCTGTCTAGTCTTGTCTGTCTAGTCTTGTCTGTCTAGTCTTGTCTGTCTAGTCTTGTCTGTCTAGTCTTGTCTGTCTAGTCTTGTCTGTCTAGTCTTGTCTGTCTAGTCTTGTCTGTCTAGTCTTGTCTGTCTAGTCTTGTCTGTCTAGTCTTGTCTGTCTAGTCTTGTCTGTCTAGTCTTGTCTGTCTAGTCTTGTCTGTCTAGTCTTGTCTGTCTAGTCTTGTCTGTCTAGTCTTGTCTGTCTAGTCTTGTCTGTCTAGTCTTGTCTGTCTAGTCTTGTCTGTCTAGTCTTGTCTGTCTAGTCTTGTCTGTCTAGTCTTGTCTGTCTAGTCTTGTCTGTCTAGTCTTGTCTGTCTAGTCTTGTCTGTCTAGTCTTGTCTGTCTAGTCTTGTCTGTCTAGTCTTGTCTGTCTAGTCTTGTCTGTCTAGTCTTGTCTGTCTAGTCTTGTCTGTCTAGTCTTGTCTGTCTAGTCTTGTCTGTCTAGTCTTGTCTGTCTAGTCTTGTCTGTCTAGTCTTGTCTGTCTAGTCTTGTCTGTCTAGTCTTGTCTGTCTAGTCTTGTCTGTCTAGTCTTGTCTGTCTAGTCTTGTCTGTCTAGTCTTGTCTGTCTAGTCTTGTCTGTCTAGTCTTGTCTGTCTAGTCTTGTCTGTCTAGTCTTGTCTGTCTAGTCTTGTCTGTCTAGTCTTGTCTGTCTAGTCTTGTCTGTCTAGTCTTGTCTGTCTAGTCTTGTCTGTCTAGTCTTGTCTGTCTAGTCTTGTCTGTCTAGTCTTGTCTGTCTAGTCTTGTCTGTCTAGTCTTGTCTGTCTAGTCTTGTCTGTCTAGTCTTGTCTGTCTAGTCTTGTCTGTCTAGTCTTGTCTGTCTAGTCTTGTCTGTCTAGTCTTGTCTGTCTAGTCTTGTCTGTCTAGTCTTGTCTGTCTAGTCTTGTCTGTCTAGTCTTGTCTGTCTAGTCTTGTCTGTCTAGTCTTGTCTGTCTAGTCTTGTCTGTCTAGTCTTGTCTGTCTAGTCTTGTCTGTCTAGTCTTGTCTGTCTAGTCTTGTCTGTCTAGTCTTGTCTGTCTAGTCTTGTCTGTCTAGTCTTGTCTGTCTAGTCTTGTCTGTCTAGTCTTGTCTGTCTAGTCTTGTCTGTCTAGTCTTGTCTGTCTAGTCTTGTCTGTCTAGTCTTGTCTGTCTAGTCTTGTCTGTCTAGTCTTGTCTGTCTAGTCTTGTCTGTCTAGTCTTGTCTGTCTAGTCTTGTCTGTCTAGTCTTGTCTGTCTAGTCTTGTCTGTCTAGTCTTGTCTGTCTAGTCTTGTCTGTCTAGTCTTGTCTGTCTAGTCTTGTCTGTCTAGTCTTGTCTGTCTAGTCTTGTCTGTCTAGTCTTGTCTGTCTAGTCTTGTCTGTCTAGTCTTGTCTGTCTAGTCTTGTCTGTCTAGTCTTGTCTGTCTAGTCTTGTCTGTCTAGTCTTGTCTGTCTAGTCTTGTCTGTCTAGTCTTGTCTGTCTAGTCTTGTCTGTCTAGTCTTGTCTGTCTAGTCTTGTCTGTCTAGTCTTGTCTGTCTAGTCTTGTCTGTCTAGTCTTGTCTGTCTAGTCTTGTCTGTCTAGTCTTGTCTGTCTAGTCTTGTCTGTCTAGTCTTGTCTGTCTAGTCTTGTCTGTCTAGTCTTGTCTGTCTAGTCTTGTCTGTCTAGTCTTGTCTGTCTAGTCTTGTCTGTCTAGTCTTGTCTGTCTAGTCTTGTCTGTCTAGTCTTGTCTGTCTAGTCTTGTCTGTCTAGTCTTGTCTGTCTAGTCTTGTCTGTCTAGTCTTGTCTGTCTAGTCTTGTCTGTCTAGTCTTGTCTGTCTAGTCTTGTCTGTCTAGTCTTGTCTGTCTAGTCTTGTCTGTCTAGTCTTGTCTGTCTAGTCTTGTCTGTCTAGTCTTGTCTGTCTAGTCTTGTCTGTCTAGTCTTGTCTGTCTAGTCTTGTCTGTCTAGTCTTGTCTGTCTAGTCTTGTCTGTCTAGTCTTGTCTGTCTAGTCTTGTCTGTCT
Source organism: Phosphuga atrata (assembly GCA_944588485.1). Taxonomy (NCBI): domain Eukaryota; kingdom Metazoa; phylum Arthropoda; class Insecta; order Coleoptera; family Silphidae; genus Phosphuga; species Phosphuga atrata. The sequence goes on along the minus strand of OX155907.1, from coordinate 1,486,027 downwards.
AGTCTTGTCTGTCTAGTCTTGTCTGTCTAGTCTTGTCTGTCTAGTCTTGTCTGTCTAGTCTTGTCTGTCTAGTCTTGTCTGTCTAGTCTTGTCTGTCTAGTCTTGTCTGTCTAGTCTTGTCTGTCTAGTCTTGTCTGTCTAGTCTTGTCTGTCTAGTCTTGTCTGTCTAGTCTTGTCTGTCTAGTCTTGTCTGTCTAGTCTTGTCTGTCTAGTCTTGTCTGTCTAGTCTTGTCTGTCTAGTCTTGTCTGTCTAGTCTTGTCTGTCTAGTCTTGTCTGTCTAGTCTTGTCTGTCTAGTCTTGTCTGTCTAGTCTTGTCTGTCTAGTCTTGTCTGTCTAGTCTTGTCTGTCTAGTCTTGTCTGTCTAGTCTTGTCTGTCTAGTCTTGTCTGTCTAGTCTTGTCTGTCTAGTCTTGTCTGTCTAGTCTTGTCTGTCTAGTCTTGTCTGTCTAGTCTTGTCTGTCTAGTCTTGTCTGTCTAGTCTTGTCTGTCTAGTCTTGTCTGTCTAGTCTTGTCTGTCTAGTCTTGTCTGTCTAGTCTTGTCTGTCTAGTCTTGTCTGTCTAGTCTTGTCTGTCTAGTCTTGTCTGTCTAGTCTTGTCTGTCTAGTCTTGTCTGTCTAGTCTTGTCTGTCTAGTCTTGTCTGTCTAGTCTTGTCTGTCTAGTCTTGTCTGTCTAGTCTTGTCTGTCTAGTCTTGTCTGTCTAGTCTTGTCTGTCTAGTCTTGTCTGTCTAGTCTTGTCTGTCTAGTCTTGTCTGTCTAGTCTTGTCTGTCTAGTCTTGTCTGTCTAGTCTTGTCTGTCTAGTCTTGTCTGTCTAGTCTTGTCTGTCTAGTCTTGTCTGTCTAGTCTTGTCTGTCTAGTCTTGTCTGTCTAGTCTTGTCTGTCTAGTCTTGTCTGTCTAGTCTTGTCTGTCTAGTCTTGTCTGTCTAGTCTTGTCTGTCTAGTCTTGTCTGTCTAGTCTTGTCTGTCTAGTCTTGTCTGTCTAGTCTTGTCTGTCTAGTCTTGTCTGTCTAGTCTTGTCTGTCTAGTCTTGTCTGTCTAGTCTTGTCTGTCTAGTCTTGTCTGTCTAGTCTTGTCTGTCTAGTCTTGTCTGTCTAGTCTTGTCTGTCTAGTCTTGTCTGTCTAGTCTTGTCTGTCTAGTCTTGTCTGTCTAGTCTTGTCTGTCTAGTCTTGTCTGTCTAGTCTTGTCTGTCTAGTCTTGTCTGTCTAGTCTTGTCTGTCTAGTCTTGTCTGTCTAGTCTTGTCTGTCTAGTCTTGTCTGTCTAGTCTTGTCTGTCTAGTCTTGTCTGTCTAGTCTTGTCTGTCTAGTCTTGTCTGTCTAGTCTTGTCTGTCTAGTCTTGTCTGTCTAGTCTTGTCTGTCTAGTCTTGTCTGTCTAGTCTTGTCTGTCTAGTCTTGTCTGTCTAGTCTTGTCTGTCTAGTCTTGTCTGTCTAGTCTTGTCTGTCTAGTCTTGTCTGTCTAGTCTTGTCTGTCTAGTCTTGTCTGTCTAGTCTTGTCTGTCTAGTCTTGTCTGTCTAGTCTTGTCTGTCTAGTCTTGTCTGTCTAGTCTTGTCTGTCTAGTCTTGTCTGTCTAGTCTTGTCTGTCTAGTCTTGTCTGTCTAGTCTTGTCTGTCTAGTCTTGTCTGTCTAGTCTTGTCTGTCTAGTCTTGTCTGTCTAGTCTTGTCTGTCTAGTCTTGTCTGTCTAGTCTTGTCTGTCTAGTCTTGTCTGTCTAGTCTTGTCTGTCTAGTCTTGTCTGTCTAGTCTTGTCTGTCTAGTCTTGTCTGTCTAGTCTTGTCTGTCTAGTCTTGTCTGTCTAGTCTTGTCTGTCTAGTCTTGTCTGTCTAGTCTTGTCTGTCTAGTCTTGTCTGTCTAGTCTTGTCTGTCTAGTCTTGTCTGTCTAGTCTTGTCTGTCTAGTCTTGTCTGTCTAGTCTTGTCTGTCTAGTCTTGTCTGTCTAGTCTTGTCTGTCTAGTCTTGTCTGTCTAGTCTTGTCTGTCTAGTCTTGTCTGTCTAGTCTTGTCTGTCTAGTCTTGTCTGTCTAGTCTTGTCTGTCTAGTCTTGTCTGTCTAGTCTTGTCTGTCTAGTCTTGTCTGTCTAGTCTTGTCTGTCTAGTCTTGTCTGTCTAGTCTTGTCTGTCTAGTCTTGTCTGTCTAGTCTTGTCTGTCTAGTCTTGTCTGTCTAGTCTTGTCTGTCTAGTCTTGTCTGTCTAGTCTTGTCTGTCTAGTCTTGTCTGTCTAGTCTTGTCTGTCTAGTCTTGTCTGTCTAGTCTTGTCTGTCTAGTCTTGTCTGTCTAGTCTTGTCTGTCTAGTCTTGTCTGTCTAGTCTTGTCTGTCTAGTCTTGTCTGTCTAGTCTTGTCTGTCTAGTCTTGTCTGTCTAGTCTTGTCTGTCTAGTCTTGTCTGTCTAGTCTTGTCTGTCTAGTCTTGTCTGTCTAGTCTTGTCTGTCTAGTCTTGTCTGTCTAGTCTTGTCTGTCTAGTCTTGTCTGTCTAGTCTTGTCTGTCTAGTCTTGTCTGTCTAGTCTTGTCTGTCTAGTCTTGTCTGTCTAGTCTTGTCTGTCTAGTCTTGTCTGTCTAGTCTTGTCTGTCTAGTCTTGTCTGTCTAGTCTTGTCTGTCTAGTCTTGTCTGTCTAGTCTTGTCTGTCTAGTCTTGTCTGTCTAGTCTTGTCTGTCTAGTCTTGTCTGTCTAGTCTTGTCTGTCTAGTCTTGTCTGTCTAGTCTTGTCTGTCTAGTCTTGTCTGTCTAGTCTTGTCTGTCTAGTCTTGTCTGTCTAGTCTTGTCTGTCTAGTCTTGTCTGTCTAGTCTTGTCTGTCTAGTCTTGTCTGTCTAGTCTTGTCTGTCTAGTCTTGTCTGTCTAGTCTTGTCTGTCTAGTCTTGTCTGTCTAGTCTTGTCTGTCTAGTCTTGTCTGTCTAGTCTTGTCTGTCTAGTCTTGTCTGTCTAGTCTTGTCTGTCTAGTCTTGTCTGTCTAGTCTTGTCTGTCTAGTCTTGTCTGTCTAGTCTTGTCTGTCTAGTCTTGTCTGTCTAGTCTTGTCTGTCTAGTCTTGTCTGTCTAGTCTTGTCTGTCTAGTCTTGTCTGTCTAGTCTTGTCTGTCTAGTCTTGTCTGTCTAGTCTTGTCTGTCTAGTCTTGTCTGTCTAGTCTTGTCTGTCTAGTCTTGTCTGTCTAGTCTTGTCTGTCTAGTCTTGTCTGTCTAGTCTTGTCTGTCTAGTCTTGTCTGTCTAGTCTTGTCTGTCTAGTCTTGTCTGTCTAGTCTTGTCTGTCTAGTCTTGTCTGTCTAGTCTTGTCTGTCTAGTCTTGTCTGTCTAGTCTTGTCTGTCTAGTCTTGTCTGTCTAGTCTTGTCTGTCTAGTCTTGTCTGTCTAGTCTTGTCTGTCTAGTCTTGTCTGTCTAGTCTTGTCTGTCTAGTCTTGTCTGTCTAGTCTTGTCTGTCTAGTCTTGTCTGTCTAGTCTTGTCTGTCTAGTCTTGTCTGTCTAGTCTTGTCTGTCTAGTCTTGTCTGTCTAGTCTTGTCTGTCTAGTCTTGTCTGTCTAGTCTTGTCTGTCTAGTCTTGTCTGTCTAGTCTTGTCTGTCTAGTCTTGTCTGTCTAGTCTTGTCTGTCTAGTCTTGTCTGTCTAGTCTTGTCTGTCTAGTCTTGTCTGTCTAGTCTTGTCTGTCTAGTCTTGTCTGTCTAGTCTTGTCTGTCTAGTCTTGTCTGTCTAGTCTTGTCTGTCTAGTCTTGTCTGTCTAGTCTTGTCTGTCTAGTCTTGTCTGTCTAGTCTTGTCTGTCTAGTCTTGTCTGTCTAGTCTTGTCTGTCTAGTCTTGTCTGTCTAGTCTTGTCTGTCTAGTCTTGTCTGTCTAGTCTTGTCTGTCTAGTCTTGTCTGTCTAGTCTTGTCTGTCTAGTCTTGTCTGTCTAGTCTTGTCTGTCTAGTCTTGTCTGTCTAGTCTTGTCTGTCTAGTCTTGTCTGTCTAGTCTTGTCTGTCTAGTCTTGTCTGTCTAGTCTTGTCTGTCTAGTCTTGTCTGTCTAGTCTTGTCTGTCTAGTCTTGTCTGTCTAGTCTTGTCTGTCTAGTCTTGTCTGTCTAGTCTTGTCTGTCTAGTCTTGTCTGTCTAGTCTTGTCTGTCTAGTCTTGTCTGTCTAGTCTTGTCTGTCTAGTCTTGTCTGTCTAGTCTTGTCTGTCTAGTCTTGTCTGTCTAGTCTTGTCTGTCTAGTCTTGTCTGTCTAGTCTTGTCTGTCTAGTCTTGTCTGTCTAGTCTTGTCTGTCTAGTCTTGTCTGTCTAGTCTTGTCTGTCTAGTCTTGTCTGTCTAGTCTTGTCTGTCTAGTCTTGTCTGTCTAGTCTTGTCTGTCTAGTCTTGTCTGTCTAGTCTTGTCTGTCTAGTCTTGTCTGTCTAGTCTTGTCTGTCTAGTCTTGTCTGTCTAGTCTTGTCTGTCTAGTCTTGTCTGTCTAGTCTTGTCTGTCTAGTCTTGTCTGTCTAGTCTTGTCTGTCTAGTCTTGTCTGTCTAGTCTTGTCTGTCTAGTCTTGTCTGTCTAGTCTTGTCTGTCTAGTCTTGTCTGTCTAGTCTTGTCTGTCTAGTCTTGTCTGTCTAGTCTTGTCTGTCTAGTCTTGTCTGTCTAGTCTTGTCTGTCTAGTCTTGTCTGTCTAGTCTTGTCTGTCTAGTCTTGTCTGTCTAGTCTTGTCTGTCTAGTCTTGTCTGTCTAGTCTTGTCTGTCTAGTCTTGTCTGTCTAGTCTTGTCTGTCTAGTCTTGTCTGTCTAGTCTTGTCTGTCTAGTCTTGTCTGTCTAGTCTTGTCTGTCTAGTCTTGTCTGTCTAGTCTTGTCTGTCTAGTCTTGTCTGTCTAGTCTTGTCTGTCTAGTCTTGTCTGTCTAGTCTTGTCTGTCTAGTCTTGTCTGTCTAGTCTTGTCTGTCTAGTCTTGTCTGTCTAGTCTTGTCTGTCTAGTCTTGTCTGTCTAGTCTTGTCTGTCTAGTCTTGTCTGTCTAGTCTTGTCTGTCTAGTCTTGTCTGTCTAGTCTTGTCTGTCTAGTCTTGTCTGTCTAGTCTTGTCTGTCTAGTCTTGTCTGTCTAGTCTTGTCTGTCTAGTCTTGTCTGTCTAGTCTTGTCTGTCTAGTCTTGTCTGTCTAGTCTTGTCTGTCTAGTCTTGTCTGTCTAGTCTTGTCTGTCTAGTCTTGTCTGTCTAGTCTTGTCTGTCTAGTCTTGTCTGTCTAGTCTTGTCTGTCTAGTCTTGTCTGTCTAGTCTTGTCTGTCTAGTCTTGTCTGTCTAGTCTTGTCTGTCTAGTCTTGTCTGTCTAGTCTTGTCTGTCTAGTCTTGTCTGTCTAGTCTTGTCTGTCTAGTCTTGTCTGTCTAGTCTTGTCTGTCTAGTCTTGTCTGTCTAGTCTTGTCTGTCTAGTCTTGTCTGTCTAGTCTTGTCTGTCTAGTCTTGTCTGTCTAGTCTTGTCTGTCTAGTCTTGTCTGTCTAGTCTTGTCTGTCTAGTCTTGTCTGTCTAGTCTTGTCTGTCTAGTCTTGTCTGTCTAGTCTTGTCTGTCTAGTCTTGTCTGTCTAGTCTTGTCTGTCTAGTCTTGTCTGTCTAGTCTTGTCTGTCTAGTCTTGTCTGTCTAGTCTTGTCTGTCTAGTCTTGTCTGTCTAGTCTTGTCTGTCTAGTCTTGTCTGTCTAGTCTTGTCTGTCTAGTCTTGTCTGTCTAGTCTTGTCTGTCTAGTCTTGTCTGTCTAGTCTTGTCTGTCTAGTCTTGTCTGTCTAGTCTTGTCTGTCTAGTCTTGTCTGTCTAGTCTTGTCTGTCTAGTCTTGTCTGTCTAGTCTTGTCTGTCTAGTCTTGTCTGTCTAGTCTTGTCTGTCTAGTCTTGTCTGTCTAGTCTTGTCTGTCTAGTCTTGTCTGTCTAGTCTTGTCTGTCTAGTCTTGTCTGTCTAGTCTTGTCTGTCTAGTCTTGTCTGTCTAGTCTTGTCTGTCTAGTCTTGTCTGTCTAGTCTTGTCTGTCTAGTCTTGTCTGTCTAGTCTTGTCTGTCTAGTCTTGTCTGTCTAGTCTTGTCTGTCTAGTCTTGTCTGTCTAGTCTATCTTGTCTGTCTAGTCTTGTCTGTCTAGTCTTGTCTGTCTAGTCTTGTCTGTCTAGTCTTGTCTGTCTAGTCTTGTCTGTCTAGTCTTGTCTGTCTAGTCTTGTCTGTCTAGTCTTGTCTGTCTAGTCTTGTCTGTCTAGTCTTGTCTGTCTAGTCTTGTCTGTCTAGTCTTGTCTGTCTAGTCTTGTCTGTCTAGTCTTGTCTGTCTAGTCTTGTCTGTCTAGTCTTGTCTGTCTAGTCTTGTCTGTCTAGTCTTGTCTGTCTAGTCTTGTCTGTCTAGTCTTGTCTGTCTAGTCTTGTCTGTCTAGTCTTGTCTGTCTAGTCTTGTCTGTCTAGTCTTGTCTGTCTAGTCTTGTCTGTCTAGTCTTGTCTGTCTAGTCTTGTCTGTCTAGTCTTGTCTGTCTAGTCTTGTCTGTCTAGTCTTGTCTGTCTAGTCTTGTCTGTCTAGTCTTGTCTGTCTAGTCTTGTCTGTCTAGTCTTGTCTGTCTAGTCTTGTCTGTCTAGTCTTGTCTGTCTAGTCTTGTCTGTCTAGTCTTGTCTGTCTAGTCTTGTCTGTCTAGTCTTGTCTGTCTAGTCTTGTCTGTCTAGTCTTGTCTGTCTAGTCTTGTCTGTCTAGTCTTGTCTGTCTAGTCTTGTCTGTCTAGTCTTGTCTGTCTAGTCTTGTCTGTCTAGTCTTGTCTGTCTAGTCTTGTCTGTCTAGTCTTGTCTGTCTAGTCTTGTCTGTCTAGTCTTGTCTGTCTAGTCTTGTCTGTCTAGTCTTGTCTGTCTAGTCTTGTCTGTCTAGTCTTGTCTGTCTAGTCTTGTCTGTCTAGTCTTGTCTGTCTAGTCTTGTCTGTCTAGTCTTGTCTGTCTAGTCTTGTCTGTCTAGTCTTGTCTGTCTAGTCTTGTCTGTCTAGTCTTGTCTGTCTAGTCTTGTCTGTCTAGTCTTGTCTGTCTAGTCTTGTCTGTCTAGTCTTGTCTGTCTAGTCTTGTCTGTCTAGTCTTGTCTGTCTAGTCTTGTCTGTCTAGTCTTGTCTGTCTAGTCTTGTCTGTCTAGTCTTGTCTGTCTAGTCTTGTCTGTCTAGTCTTGTCTGTCTAGTCTTGTCTGTCTAGTCTTGTCTGTCTAGTCTTGTCTGTCTAGTCTTGTCTGTCTAGTCTTGTCTGTCTAGTCTTGTCTGTCTAGTCTTGTCTGTCTAGTCTTGTCTGTCTAGTCTTGTCTGTCTAGTCTTGTCTGTCTAGTCTTGTCTGTCTAGTCTTGTCTGTCTAGTCTTGTCTGTCTAGTCTTGTCTGTCTAGTCTTGTCTGTCTAGTCTTGTCTGTCTAGTCTTGTCTGTCTAGTCTTGTCTGTCTAGTCTTGTCTGTCTAGTCTTGTCTGTCTAGTCTTGTCTGTCTAGTCTTGTCTGTCTAGTCTTGTCTGTCTAGTCTTGTCTGTCTAGTCTTGTCTGTCTAGTCTTGTCTGTCTAGTCTTGTCTGTCTAGTCTTGTCTGTCTAGTCTTGTCTGTCTAGTCTTGTCTGTCTAGTCTTGTCTGTCTAGTCTTGTCTGTCTAGTCTTGTCTGTCTAGTCTTGTCTGTCTAGTCTTGTCTGTCTAGTCTTGTCTGTCTAGTCTTGTCTGTCTAGTCTTGTCTGTCTAGTCTTGTCTGTCTAGTCTTGTCTGTCTAGTCTTGTCTGTCTAGTCTTGTCTGTCTAGTCTTGTCTGTCTAGTCTTGTCTGTCTAGTCTTGTCTGTCTAGTCTTGTCTGTCTAGTCTTGTCTGTCTAGTCTTGTCTGTCTAGTCTTGTCTGTCTAGTCTTGTCTGTCTAGTCTTGTCTGTCTAGTCTTGTCTGTCTAGTCTTGTCTGTCTAGTCTTGTCTGTCTAGTCTTGTCTGTCTAGTCTTGTCTGTCTAGTCTTGTCTGTCTAGTCTTGTCTGTCTAGTCTTGTCTGTCTAGTCTTGTCTGTCTAGTCTTGTCTGTCTAGTCTTGTCTGTCTAGTCTTGTCTGTCTAGTCTTGTCTGTCTAGTCTTGTCTGTCTAGTCTTGTCTGTCTAGTCTTGTCTGTCTAGTCTTGTCTGTCTAGTCTTGTCTGTCTAGTCTTGTCTGTCTAGTCTTGTCTGTCTAGTCTTGTCTGTCTAGTCTTGTCTGTCTAGTCTTGTCTGTCTAGTCTTGTCTGTCTAGTCTTGTCTGTCTAGTCTTGTCTGTCTAGTCTTGTCTGTCTAGTCTTGTCTGTCTAGTCTTGTCTGTCTAGTCTTGTCTGTCTAGTCTTGTCTGTCTAGTCTTGTCTGTCTAGTCTTGTCTGTCTAGTCTTGTCTGTCTAGTCTTGTCTGTCTAGTCTTGTCTGTCTAGTCTTGTCTGTCTAGTCTTGTCTGTCTAGTCTTGTCTGTCTAGTCTTGTCTGTCTAGTCTTGTCTGTCTAGTCTTGTCTGTCTAGTCTTGTCTGTCTAGTCTTGTCTGTCTAGTCTTGTCTGTCTAGTCTTGTCTGTCTAGTCTTGTCTGTCTAGTCTTGTCTGTCTAGTCTTGTCTGTCTAGTCTTGTCTGTCTAGTCTTGTCTGTCTAGTCTTGTCTGTCTAGTCTTGTCTGTCTAGTCTTGTCTGTCTAGTCTTGTCTGTCTAGTCTTGTCTGTCTAGTCTTGTCTGTCTAGTCTTGTCTGTCTAGTCTTGTCTGTCTAGTCTTGTCTGTCTAGTCTTGTCTGTCTAGTCTTGTCTGTCTAGTCTTGTCTGTCTAGTCTTGTCTGTCTAGTCTTGTCTGTCTAGTCTTGTCTGTCTAGTCTTGTCTGTCTAGTCTTGTCTGTCTAGTCTTGTCTGTCTAGTCTTGTCTGTCTAGTCTTGTCTGTCTAGTCTTGTCTGTCTAGTCTTGTCTGTCTAGTCTTGTCTGTCTAGTCTTGTCTGTCTAGTCTTGTCTGTCTAGTCTTGTCTGTCTAGTCTTGTCTGTCTAGTCTTGTCTGTCTAGTCTTGTCTGTCTAGTCTTGTCTGTCTAGTCTTGTCTGTCTAGTCTTGTCTGTCTAGTCTTGTCTGTCTAGTCTTGTCTGTCTAGTCTTGTCTGTCTAGTCTTGTCTGTCTAGTCTTGTCTGTCTAGTCTTGTCTGTCTAGTCTTGTCTGTCTAGTCTTGTCTGTCTAGTCTTGTCTGTCTAGTCTTGTCTGTCTAGTCTTGTCTGTCTAGTCTTGTCTGTCTAGTCTTGTCTGTCTAGTCTTGTCTGTCTAGTCTTGTCTGTCTAGTCTTGTCTGTCTAGTCTTGTCTGTCTAGTCTTGTCTGTCTAGTCTTGTCTGTCTAGTCTTGTCTGTCTAGTCTTGTCTGTCTAGTCTTGTCTGTCTAGTCTTGTCTGTCTAGTCTTGTCTGTCTAGTCTTGTCTGTCTAGTCTTGTCTGTCTAGTCTTGTCTGTCTAGTCTTGTCTGTCTAGTCTTGTCTGTCTAGTCTTGTCTGTCTAGTCTTGTCTGTCTAGTCTTGTCTGTCTAGTCTTGTCTGTCTAGTCTTGTCTGTCTAGTCTTGTCTGTCTAGTCTTGTCTGTCTAGTCTTGTCTGTCTAGTCTTGTCTGTCTAGTCTTGTCTGTCTAGTCTTGTCTGTCTAGTCTTGTCTGTCTAGTCTTGTCTGTCTAGTCTTGTCTGTCTAGTCTTGTCTGTCTAGTCTTGTCTGTCTAGTCTTGTCTGTCTAGTCTTGTCTGTCTAGTCTTGTCTGTCTAGTCTTGTCTGTCTAGTCTTGTCTGTCTAGTCTTGTCTGTCTAGTCTTGTCTGTCTAGTCTTGTCTGTCTAGTCTTGTCTGTCTAGTCTTGTCTGTCTAGTCTTGTCTGTCTAGTCTTGTCTGTCTAGTCTTGTCTGTCTAGTCTTGTCTGTCTAGTCTTGTCTGTCTAGTCTTGTCTGTCTAGTCTTGTCTGTCTAGTCTTGTCTGTCTAGTCTTGTCTGTCTAGTCTTGTCTGTCTAGTCTTGTCTGTCTAGTCTTGTCTGTCTAGTCTTGTCTGTCTAGTCTTGTCTGTCTAGTCTTGTCTGTCTAGTCTTGTCTGTCTAGTCTTGTCTGTCTAGTCTTGTCTGTCTAGTCTTGTCTGTCTAGTCTTGTCTGTCTAGTCTTGTCTGTCTAGTCTTGTCTGTCTAGTCTTGTCTGTCTAGTCTTGTCTGTCTAGTCTTGTCTGTCTAGTCTTGTCTGTCTAGTCTTGTCTGTCTAGTCTTGTCTGTCTAGTCTTGTCTGTCTAGTCTTGTCTGTCTAGTCTTGTCTGTCTAGTCTTGTCTGTCTAGTCTTGTCTGTCTAGTCTTGTCTGTCTAGTCTTGTCTGTCTAGTCTTGTCTGTCTAGTCTTGTCTGTCTAGTCTTGTCTGTCTAGTCTTGTCTGTCTAGTCTTGTCTGTCTAGTCTTGTCTGTCTAGTCTTGTCTGTCTAGTCTTGTCTGTCTAGTCTTGTCTGTCTAGTCTTGTCTGTCTAGTCTTGTCTGTCTAGTCTTGTCTGTCTAGTCTTGTCTGTCTAGTCTTGTCTGTCTAGTCTTGTCTGTCTAGTCTTGTCTGTCTAGTCTTGTCTGTCTAGTCTTGTCTGTCTAGTCTTGTCTGTCTAGTCTTGTCTGTCTAGTCTTGTCTGTCTAGTCTTGTCTGTCTAGTCTTGTCTGTCTAGTCTTGTCTGTCTAGTCTTGTCTGTCTAGTCTTGTCTGTCTAGTCTTGTCTGTCTAGTCTTGTCTGTCTAGTCTTGTCTGTCTAGTCTTGTCTGTCTAGTCTTGTCTGTCTAGTCTTGTCTGTCTAGTCTTGTCTGTCTAGTCTTGTCTGTCTAGTCTTGTCTGTCTAGTCTTGTCTGTCTAGTCTTGTCTGTCTAGTCTTGTCTGTCTAGTCTTGTCTGTCTAGTCTTGTCTGTCTAGTCTTGTCTGTCTAGTCTTGTCTGTCTAGTCTTGTCTGTCTAGTCTTGTCTGTCTAGTCTTGTCTGTCTAGTCTTGTCTGTCTAGTCTTGTCTGTCTAGTCTTGTCTGTCTAGTCTTGTCTGTCTAGTCTTGTCTGTCTAGTCTTGTCTGTCTAGTCTTGTCTGTCTAGTCTTGTCTGTCTAGTCTTGTCTGTCTAGTCTTGTCTGTCTAGTCTTGTCTGTCTAGTCTTGTCTGTCTAGTCTTGTCTGTCTAGTCTTGTCTGTCTAGTCTTGTCTGTCTAGTCTTGTCTGTCTAGTCTTGTCTGTCTAGTCTTGTCTGTCTAGTCTTGTCTGTCTAGTCTTGTCTGTCTAGTCTTGTCTGTCTAGTCTTGTCTGTCTAGTCTTGTCTGTCTAGTCTTGTCTGTCTAGTCTTGTCTGTCTAGTCTTGTCTGTCTAGTCTTGTCTGTCTAGTCTTGTCTGTCTAGTCTTGTCTGTCTAGTCTTGTCTGTCTAGTCTTGTCTGTCTAGTCTTGTCTGTCTAGTCTTGTCTGTCTAGTCTTGTCTGTCTAGTCTTGTCTGTCTAGTCTTGTCTGTCTAGTCTTGTCTGTCTAGTCTTGTCTGTCTAGTCTTGTCTGTCTAGTCTTGTCTGTCTAGTCTTGTCTGTCTAGTCTTGTCTGTCTAGTCTTGTCTGTCTAGTCTTGTCTGTCTAGTCTTGTCTGTCTAGTCTTGTCTGTCTAGTCTTGTCTGTCTAGTCTTGTCTGTCTAGTCTTGTCTGTCTAGTCTTGTCTGTCTAGTCTTGTCTGTCTAGTCTTGTCTGTCTAGTCTTGTCTGTCTAGTCTTGTCTGTCTAGTCTTGTCTGTCTAGTCTTGTCTGTCTAGTCTTGTCTGTCTAGTCTTGTCTGTCTAGTCTTGTCTGTCTAGTCTTGTCTGTCTAGTCTTGTCTGTCTAGTCTTGTCTGTCTAGTCTTGTCTGTCTAGTCTTGTCTGTCTAGTCTTGTCTGTCTAGTCTTGTCTGTCTAGTCTTGTCTGTCTAGTCTTGTCTGTCTAGTCTTGTCTGTCTAGTCTTGTCTGTCTAGTCTTGTCTGTCTAGTCTTGTCTGTCTAGTCTTGTCTGTCTAGTCTTGTCTGTCTAGTCTTGTCTGTCTAGTCTTGTCTGTCTAGTCTTGTCTGTCTAGTCTTGTCTGTCTAGTCTTGTCTGTCTAGTCTTGTCTGTCTAGTCTTGTCTGTCTAGTCTTGTCTGTCTAGTCTTGTCTGTCTAGTCTTGTCTGTCTAGTCTTGTCTGTCTAGTCTTGTCTGTCTAGTCTTGTCTGTCTAGTCTTGTCTGTCTAGTCTTGTCTGTCTAGTCTTGTCTGTCTAGTCTTGTCTGTCTAGTCTTGTCTGTCTAGTCTTGTCTGTCTAGTCTTGTCTGTCTAGTCTTGTCTGTCTAGTCTTGTCTGTCTAGTCTTGTCTGTCTAGTCTTGTCTGTCTAGTCTTGTCTGTCTAGTCTTGTCTGTCTAGTCTTGTCTGTCTAGTCTTGTCTGTCTAGTCTTGTCTGTCTAGTCTTGTCTGTCTAGTCTTGTCTGTCTAGTCTTGTCTGTCTAGTCTTGTCTGTCTAGTCTTGTCTGTCTAGTCTTGTCTGTCTAGTCTTGTCTGTCTAGTCTTGTCTGTCTAGTCTTGTCTGTCTAGTCTTGTCTGTCTAGTCTTGTCTGTCTAGTCTTGTCTGTCTAGTCTTGTCTGTCTAGTCTTGTCTGTCTAGTCTTGTCTGTCTAGTCTTGTCTGTCTATTCTTGTCTGTCTAGTCGTGTCTGTCTAATCTTGTCTGTCTAGTCTTGTCTGTCTTGGTGTAGTTGACAACATACCCGCCTGACCAGGTTGAGGAGGCATCCTTACTTTGGCGGTTTTCACTAACCGGCTGCCCACCCTGAATGAATACGAAATATGCGATGCCGGGGCGGCGCATACTAAAAGCTAAAGTGGAATGGGGGGGGGTTTAGTGAGAGGCTCCCCAAAACCACTTTTTAAAAAAGTCTTGTCTGTCTAGTCTTAACTTGTCTGTCTTTTCTTGTCTAGCTTGTCTGTCTAGACTTTTCTGGCTAGTTTTGTCTGTATAGTCTAGTCTGCCTAGTCTTGTGTCTCTAGTCTTGTCTGTCTGTCCTCCTCGGTGGTGACAACATTCCCGCCTTTCAATGCGGGAGACCCGGGTTCGAATCCTGGTCTGGGAGACGAAAACTACTGCGGTTTTCACTAACCGTCCGGGCTGCCCACCCTGAATGAATGCAAGATATGCGATACCGGGGTGGTGCATGCTAAAAGCCAAGGTGGAATAGGGGTTTAGTCAGAGCTTCCCCCGAACCTCTTTTTTAAGTCTTGTCATTCTAGTCTTATCTGGCTGCTCTTGTCTGTCTACTCTTGTCTTGTCTAGTCTTGCCTAGTTACAATCTCTAGTCTAGTAACAATTTCTGCTTCTGCTCTAAAATAAAAAAAAATTTGGCAGAAGCTGATTGAATGTAATTAATAGGGCAACCAAAAATATGCTCTTAAGAAAGTGCTTTAAGTGCTTAAAATATGCTCTATAAAAATAACAATATGCTCTATAAAAATGAAAATATGCTATATAAAGATAAAATTATGCTCTATAAAAATGAAAAAAATGTATAAGGGCTATAAAATTTAAAATATGCATTTAAAAAAATATATGCTCTTAAATCTGAAATAAAATATATGAAAAAATTATAAATTCTACGTACGAAAATATAAATTCAAAAAAAATACAGCTAAACTTGAATCTTTAATTTAAATTTCAAATTTTTTTAAATTGCAATTTTTTAAATTATTATTACAATAAATGACAAACATATAATTTAAATTCTCTAAGAAATCTATTCCTGTTTGATCGTAGAACATTTTTGTACATTGAAAAACTTCGTTCCACATCAACCGAAGTTATAGGCGCACAATTTTCTTCACAAAGTTATTTTTTTCAAGTTAGCTGCTTCACCGTAAACGCCATTAATTACAAACTGAGGATGTTCTATTACCACAATCTATTTAGCAAGCAGTAGCCCAGACTTTTCAAGCGAATTTATTGATGGGCTATGGAATCTATAATTTAAGGCAATGGAAATTAAATAAAATTTTATTTCACCGTCATTTAGTTGCTCTTTTGATTGATGCGGCTTCTTCTTCGTCTAGTACATTGAACACTTTCACAATTATTTCGAAGTTGTTGGCATAGTACACTGCGGCATCAATCCATCTAAAACCCCCCCGTCCCCCCCCCCCCGTCCCCCGTCTAGTAGTTATTGGTTGCGGAGGAAGTGTCAGGTGCCAAATCATTAAAAATCGTTACCCTTGACGGTGATTTCAAAAATCCTTTTTTACATTGGCTATTAGACTATCGACGTTAGTATAAATTCCTCGAATTTGTTCACAAACTATGAACTCATGAAGTCCCTGTGCAAGGAATGTCAGATGTGTCACGGCTGAAAAGTTTTTTGTTTGTATGGCCTGAGCTGCTTTTTCCATGTATGGAGCGGCATCTGATATAAAGAGTAAAATCGAATCTCGATTGAAACTTTCACCCAGAATTTTTATTGAATCATCAGTCTTGTAATAGTGCTATGATTTGCCTTGTCTAGCACTGCCGTATTTAATACGCGCCTTGCGATTTCCGTCAAAAAGTAGATCAATGAATATAAATATATTAACCAAACTGAGTATAATATGCACTAAAAATATGCAGTTATTTCGAAATAAGTCTTATCATAGCCAATATGCAATTTATGCTCTTATTGGTGAAATATGCAAAAATATGCCCTTACGAATAAGGCTCTAAATTCATAGTTTGGTCAGAAACACATTTCTGGCTAGTCCATTATTTTAAGTAGAATGGGAAAATATATGCATTTGCATTTTTTTGGTTGCCCTAGTAATTAATTTTTTTTATTAACAATTATTAATGATATTATAGGTGTCTTATAATGGTATGATGGTATTAGATCAAGCAAGACGTCGTTTATCACATGCTTCAGTTAGGGGTGTGACATGGAATTGTGCGGCAGAGTTTGAAGCCCCGGTGGATAAAACAATAAGCTTCGTGGAAGATAATGCCTTCATGACGATTCCTCACCCAATCTCTCAAAATTTCAGGTTTCAAGCTGAATTAAAAACAATCTACACTCCAAGTATCGTTTTGTACAATCCTGGTCCTCTTCCACATATTGACTTGTTTGCGTTGGAGATTTGGGAGGGCAAAGTAAAAGTCATGCTGAAGCATGCAGAGAGGGTTATTGAGATGGTGAATGATGAGTATGTGTCTGATGGGCATTGGCATAAAATTGGTTTGAAGTTAAATTCGAATTCCATTGAGTTAAGTGTTGATTCGAAAGTTAAATCTGGCAAAATTCTTCACTTCACTGATTTCAGTGATGTTTTTTACAT